>PVIJ01007257.1:0-84185 GCA_004024925.1 Scalopus aquaticus | reverse complement strand
GACAAATCCACACCCTGACACGCAGAAGCCAGACGTCCTCTAGGTGCTGACTTCCATGGCTGTATCAAGACAGGGGACGGGGCCTCCCTGGTGGCACAAGGTGTTAGATCTCAGCACTCTGAAGCTATCAGCAGCCACTGCAGCACAAGTTCGATCCCCAGCCAGGGAGCTTCCCACATGGCGCAGCAGACCTCTCCTGTCTCCCCGCTAATCCCCTCAGCAGTGTACTTCAGTGGATCCACCTGTTCTGTTCCCCACTCTGTCTCTGGTGAATCCTCTCACCCCTCCCCCACCTCTGGCCTACACTCCAGATCTTGTATGCATAGATAAATAAAATCTTAAAAAAATAAAAGACACACGAGAATATCATTTTGTTCTCACTTCTATTGCAGGCCCATCAACTATGACTTATTTACAAAATAAGTTTTAATACTTAAAGATGTAAGCTGGAGGTACCTTGAAAATAATTTTCCACATTGACATATGCCCCTGAATGATCAGTAGGTAAGGTGTTAATTGCATTTTGTAAAGTTGAATGTGGGAAGGAAAGCAAAAGGGAAAGAAATTTCTATGGTGATGCTCACAAGTATTTTTACCTTTTTCCTGCTTTGATGCAAACATCCTGCTAACGGCTATTTAAAACCTCAGCTCCTCTGGGTAATGAAGGTCTGAGATCAAGTTCATGTTCTTCCCTGTACATCTGAAGCCATGGGGAAAGACTGAGTAGGAGAGGCAGCCTGTCCCCCCAAGTTCCCTTCAGTAACCACCTTTGCCACTGGGTGGCAGAGATCTGTTCAGTCCAGGCCGAGTAGCCACAAATTGGTGAGATTTACCTTCTGAAGTTTAGAAATCTAATATTACAGATATGTGGAATCTGATTTACACAGTATTGATTGACCTGATACAGGGGCTTCTTTATAAACTGAAACGTGGTAGAAACAGGTGAATTCCAACCGAAATAACCCTTCACCAATAAGGACTGGCGTAGCAGAGCCCAGATGGCAGGATCTGGTTTTTTGAAAATCTTTTTTTTTCCCCCAAATCAGTATTTATTTTCACTATTTCTGTCCAACACAGATTTCAGGAAATAATTCTTGGGGTGCAGTGTGCAGCTCCTGGGGGTGCATCCTTAAGAAGGAGCTCAGAGCCTCAGAGGATGGCTTGGGAAGACGTCCTTGGTGGCGAGGGTGCTGGGGGTCTTCGTGTCTGCTGAGGATGAGACCTGAAGGTGGAGAGAACCTGGAAAATCTAACGTCTCCCCTGCTAGTGTCATTAGCTGAGCAAGGGGTTTGGAGTACATTATCAGCTCCCGTTCTGGAGGAGACCCAGGGAGGACAGGCAGGTGTGGAGGGCAAGTTTGTAGGATCAGGTGGGAGAAAAGCCTAAGCCAGGAGACTATAGGTGGGTAGAAGCTCCCCGCTCCCTGAAAAAAAATCTATCCTTTTAATCTGTGGGACCCGTGACTGTGCTGTTTTACACACAAAGGGATTTTGCAGATGTGATTCAGTTGAGAATCTTGAGTAGGGTGATTTGGGATTATCTGTTAAGTGTGGTGCAATTACAGGGTCCTTTAAAAGGGGTAAGCAGGTCTGCCAGCGATGGTAAAGCAGAGGTTGCAGGGATGTGGGACCTGGACCACAGATTCAGGAGCCCTCCTGGAAGAGTCAGGAAAGGGATCCTCCCCCAGAGCCTCCAGAAGGAGCACAGCCCTGCCCACCCATTTTGGACTTTTGGCTTCCGGAACTATTAGATAATAATTCATCTATGATGCTTTAAGCCATCAAATGTGTGCTTTCTTTTTAAAAAGCAATAAAAAAACCCCAATATACCCACGTACCCTATTTTTTCACTTTCCCCATCTTTCCTTCACTTTCCCACAAATATTTATGGCGTGTCAACTAATTGCTGCAAGGTGAAATAGGTAAGTGTGCAAGATATCACTGCCCCATATGTGGGTCAGCCCCCTGGCCGGGATCGAACTCAGGCCGCAGTGGTGACGGCGCTGAGACTGAACCCCTAGGCCACCAGGCCCTGGCAGGTAGATATTTTAAACATTTCCAGCATCTGCCCCCTGCCTGTGTTACCAGTCCTTTGATTTTCTAGTCTCTCATCTTGCCTCGCCCTGATTCTTCTCGAAGGTTCCTGGATGGAGTACTCAGAACCCAGAAGATCCGCTGGAGCTGACCTTCTCTCTGAGCTGGGCCAACGGACGATCAGTGTTGGACAGTTTGGCCACGGGAAAGCTGCTAAGCAGGACTCTGCTGCGTGTGCTCCAAAGAGGCGCTTTGGGAGGAGCCTTTGGTGACACGGGAGAGCCGTGCGTGTCCCAGATCTGCTTTGCCTGCATGCTGCGGTCTGGCTGGGCTTTGCTCAGGCCCTGGCTTCACCTCCAGAATCTTGGCTCTGTCCTGTCCTCAAGACCTAGAGAGGGAAGAATGGCAGAGATGGGGCGTCCTGCCCTGTGGGAGGTCTTCCTGTTAAATTGAGTTAAGACTTGATTCAGAAACGGTGAGACAAGGTTCTCAAGCAACAGTATTTGCAGGCTCCATGGGATTTGTGAGTGGGTCCCTATTAAGAAACAATCCAGGCTAAAATTGCTCCTATTAGTTTACCATTTATAGGAACAGGAATGGGTATTTTAAAATTCTGGAATTCTCAGGGATAGGAGTACATTAAGCTGATAAAACAACCTATTAGGTGAGACTAATATGGGGAACTTTGATGTTAAGAGGAATACCCCAAAGGTATTAGAATGGAATTGTGGATTTTCCTAATTAAGCAAGTGCCTGAAGGGTAGGAGGGATGGGTGTTTGGAGAAGGAGGGAGAAAGATGGAGAGAGCTTTTACATTCTAGTCTTTAATAGTAGAAAATATAATCAATTCAACTAACATTACTTGACCATAATGCAAACTACATTATACATTACGGTTTAGAGTTTTAAAAAAAATGAAGTCCCCGTCGAAATGATTATGTGGAGCCCCTCGGGGATTAAGAATTCATAAAGGTAACATCAGAGCATGAAAGCAAGCCTAGGGCTCTTCCAAGGATAAGGGTTTGAGAAACTACATGTCAGTTGCACTTATATTTATTGTAATAATTTATAATTATTATTTATTATAGCTATAATAAATAAAATACGGTAATGTCGCTTCAAGATATGTATAAAGAAGAAGCAGCAGCTCAGGCTGAGGGGACTCTTTCCTGAGGAAGTGCCTTGTAGGCTGAATTTTGGAAGCTGTGGGGGAGAGAGAGGAGAGGAGGTCAGGAAAAGCACCAGGCTTCAGCCTAGGGCTCTTCATCCCAATGGATCACACACTCCCCACTCAGCTCCTGTTTCTAACCCATTTTGTGCTTTCTATAGTCCTTAGCCACATTCTTTTTTGTCAGTTGTAGACATTACCTATTGAGCTCAGAAAACCAGATGAGGTTTGGCTCACTGGAGAAATCCCTCATGTCCATCCTCCTCTCATTATCATCTAGTTTCCATTTTAAGTGCTTCTGTCAGTTGTCTGGGTGCCTTTGTAAATAATAAGCTTACACCTTTGTTTCTTCCCTGCATGGCATCTCCTGACTCCCCACATAGTCAGTCAGCACCTCACACCCCTCTTTCCTCTTCCCTAATTCTCCGGTGCTCTCCAGTGACTTTTCATCTTCTTTATGGCCACTCTCCTACTGCCTTAGAGGAAGGTTGAAACTCCACCAAGAGCAGTCACTAAGATGTGGAACAAGCTGTCTAGAAGGATACCAGTCTCTTTGAAGAAAGTGTATTCTTAATACAGTGTCAAATCTGGCTTGCTCTCTGATTTTCTTGTACAGCTCATAAGTCAAGATAATTTTTCACATTTAAAAAAAATCCAAAGAGGTTTTCCTGACACATGAATACTATAGATTCAAATTCTGGTGATTGTAAATAAAGTTTTATTGGCACACATCCTAGTTCCTTTAGGGATATCTTGACTATGGCTACTGTTAGGCTACAAGGGCAGATTTGAATAGTTAAACTGTGACTATTAATTACATAAATACACTGGTCAACAAATTTTTATAAAAGTCATGTTACTGAAGTAAAATTAGTCATTTCGTATCCATTTGTATGTGCTCAACACGAATATGACAATCAAGTTCTAATTTTGGCTCTAGGTTTTTTTTTTTGTAATCTGCAATAAATTGATGTTTGCATCACAAAATGCATGCCAATAATGATAGGCCTATGGTCAATACCTGTAAAAAGTCAAGTCATAGACTACTTTTTAGATTCTTTGCTTGCTTGTCTCTTGTCCAGCTGTTCAGGAATAGAATAGAATAGAATAGAATAGAATAGAATAGAATAGAATAGAATAGAATAGAATAGAATAGAATAGAATAGAAGACAGTTTCTATTGTGTAGAAGCACAGCCTTAAGACTCAGTTTCGAAGAGTCTAGAAATAGTCTCCATTCTTGTGGGTCATGAGTGATTTCTAAGGCATTCAGGAGGCCCTCAATATCAGAACAGAATACCAGAGTACTTTCCTTTCTGAAGAAAGGCTCCAACTGCTGGTGGCACTTTCAATAGAAAGTAATGGTGACATCTTCTTCTAGAAGATTCCATTGTTGGAGTCTCAATCCTAGCAATTCTACCTTGTTCTTGGATAAGTCCAAATCACGAACCAGGTCACTGAGTTCTTCCTGTGTTAGTCTGTGTGGGGTTGATGATACACTATAGTGAAAATCTGGATCACTGCATGCTGATGGAACAGGAGAAGAACAGGTCGGCTCACCCTTGTCCTCATCAGATGAATCAAGAGAATATTCTACTGGAGGTGCTGGAATAGGACTTCCCTCACCATATGGAAGTGTTCTCAGTGCAGACAGAATGTTTGGGTAGACTATTCTCGACTACTTTTGCTTCATTATTCCGCTGGAAAGAGGAGGAGCCAAGCAGAAGGAACAGTCTTTTGTGTGGTTGCTTGGCTCTCTCCATACCACGGGGACTGCAAACGGCATTGATGGTCTTTTGCCATTTCCACTGTGAAAGATGTATTGTACATGTAGTACAGCATATATGTGGGGCCCAAGGCTTGTCTTGGTTACCAACCTTGCATCTGAGGTAAAGATGATAAGCCTTCTTCATTTGAGAAGTGATACTTTTCTTCTGGTTGGCATATGTCACCTCCCCACAAATAGAGCAGAAATTGTCCATGCTATTAATGCACTTTCGAGGCATTAATGTACTGTATTGTGCATAAATGGATAAAATAATAACAGTTCTATGGCATAGTAGCTTCAACTGTCTCACACAAAGTCTGAAATATTTTCAATGCTCAACCTTTCCGACAGGGCTTTGTATAGAGCACTGCTGACGTCAGCTTACTTCAGCAGCCGCCTGGCAGTAATACTGCATTGCATCAGAAAATGATGCCATCAAATCTGGATGATGTGTGCATGATGGTATTATGCAATGCGATGCGATATTACATCATTCTAGGCTGATTTAGGATGTTGTTGCAGTCCTACTGGATAAATTTACATGGTGAAACATATAAAATGAATTATATGAAATATCTTCAAAACGAGAGCTAATAAATTTTCAGGGTTATATTCATGTTCAGCACACCAAGATACTACAGATTAGGGCCTTTTAAAGTCAGTTATGATCTCACTGTTGACCAGTGATATTTACTGTCTGACCTTTTTCACAGAAAGTTTGGAGACTCTTGGCTTAGAAGCTCAGAGTCAACAACCCAAGTTCTTACTTTGACCTTATGTGAATCATGACAGTGAGTGACTCTCTCCTCTCCTACCTATTCTCCTCTGCTCCATCCAGAGATGGTCTTGGAAGGGAGGGAACAGGGCAAAAAGGATCAGTGTTTGTTACAGCACAGGGAGAGGTGTACTCCAGAACCCCCAAACCTGCCTGTTCTAAATAGGTTCTGCCATCCACCCCATCAAGACAAAATATGTAAGACCTTTAACGGAAAGGAACCTAACACAGTTAGTGTGCAACAAAGAAAAGACAAAGAATAAAGTTTCCAAATCAGGCACCCAAAGCTACCCCTTGTGGGTAAATGCCCAGTTAAACAGGGTTGGCCCAAAGCGGGCCTCTGTGGCCCAAACGCCTGCCACAAGTCTAAAGCACCTTCTGGTGGGGACCCATAGAAAAGGATCAGAAACAGTCAGTCTAGTCTGGAAAGAAAAGCGCAAAATCAAAATCAAGATCATTGCTGCCATTGCTAACCTCGCCACGGGTCTCTCACCATGTCTGTCTCAACCAATCCAGGACCAAGAAGCCAGCGCGGTTTCTTCACATGTCTCTCTGCTCCACATGTCTCCTCCAGGTCTCCTTCTTGCTCTCCATACTTCTTCCTCTTCCTTCTCCAGTTTCCTCTCCAGCTTCTCCCCCTTACTCCCACCCTGCTCAGCTCCACCCTCCCTTGGCTGGGGCAGGGAACCTGGAACCTCCCCTTTTCCTGTGAGTCACCCTGTTACATATTCAGTCCACCATCTAAAACTAGAAGTTCAGCCACCTTGAGGATTATTCCACTTCTAAAAATCAGGAGATAGATCTCCTGAAAATTTCAGTGTCTCCAATCCCCATAATTATAAATTTCACGCCTTTGAGAATGTCTTTGATGATGTCATCTGAAAGCCTGATGAGACACCTAATATTGCTATCATTCAATATCTTTCATATCACCTATTAATTTTGGATGCTATCTAAAGCAGATAACTCGAAAGAGGGAAAAATGAAGGAGCAGTTTATAGAACCAGAAGTTTACATAAACAAGAAGCCACAGAGAGAACTTCCATTTTATTCCTGGTCAAAATTTACAGCATCTCCCTTTTCTTCCTTTCCTTCCTCCACAGGTCTAATTTAATTTTTATGTCCTTGTGAAATTAATATAAAGAAAGTGAGAGGAAATAATACTCTAGGGACTGAACTAGCTTTCAAAGTATTTTCTATTCCTCCAAAGTAATAGTTTTCCTAAAATAGTTACTTTGCTATATATGTGCTCTTTCTCTGCTCCCTCAAAACATTATTTTAAACATGGTTTTTACTGACATTTAGATTGTGAGTCTGGTTATGTTTAATCTGTAAATTAAAGACCTTCAGAAAAAAACAGAGACACAAAATAGCACACAGAGGACTTCCCCTTTGCTTTTGAAAAAGTTGCTCATAATCTTTTGCCAGTTAAGCTACAAATCTAGTGGCACTGTTATCAGCACGTTTCAAATTAGGAAGATCTAAAGTCAACTCTCCAGAAGGACCCTTTCTCCTTGACCCCTGCTTTTGCAGGCCAGGAAACATACTTTCTACTTGCTCTGTTCTGAGCAGTTCATCCTACAAAGGAAGCTGATGGGAGTGGTTTACTTTTGGACCACGTGAGCTCAATGGGCATACAGGTGAGGGTGCTCTGCCTGGTCATTCTTCAGAGGAGCAGATCAAGGGATCCGGGAGAGAAGGAAGGGGAGGAGCTGGGGAATTCCGATCCCAGGGGATAGATGCTTAAGGTGACTCTATAAACCCTCCGAGTAAGGTTAGCTCTGGGTTGCTCTGAGGCTGGAGGTGTGCAGTGGACCGCTGAGCTGTCCCGTGTGGGGAGGCTGAGGAAAAGTAGTCCCAAAGAAAAGTGTTAGGCCTGCAGTCACTTCTTGTGAAGACCTCAGCAATTGTCTAAAACAGGAGGAAGTCCCAACACCCTCTGTTTGGCACCTCCCCCTGCCAAACCGGGACACCTGGTGAGCCGGTGGAGGACCTGCTGCCGCCCTCAAGGTGGAGAGAGCTCTGGAGTCTTCAGCCATTTTAAGATAAAAGGAAAATGAATAAATTAGGCTATTTTCCGCATTCCACGGGACAGCCCATACCTAGAAATGCTGTTTTCCGCCATTTGAACATTCGGCAAACAATTGACCGGTCTTGCATTTGCAACAATGTATCAGTTGTGTGGCTGTGGGCACTTAACAGTGTAAAGCTGGAGGCAGAGGAGTCGCTGTTAAGTCTCTGGCTCTGTCGCCTGCCTGTGTGGACTTGCCGTCCGCATTAAAGGGCTGCAGAATCCACCCAAGGCTCCTCTCTCTGACTGCGAGAAGCGACAATGCACCCACCGGCCTCAGATGGCTGCGTGACATAAGGAAATTAAGGTATGTACGTGGGGGCTAGAAATGGAACAATCCTGAGTGGAAAAACTCTCCTCAAGGCCTCCCTCCTCCCTCCAGAAGGAGCTTCAGTAGAGGCACCTGGGAAGGAGCGTGACCCAAGGAAGGAATGCGTGGGGCTTGTCATGAAAATATGGGGGAGTGCATGGCTGGCTGAGGTACCCTGAAACTTCACCACAACCCCGTCCAGAGACCTCGGTGCCCCTGCGGTAGAAAGCAACTTTCCTCATGAGGCCAGTATCCACCTATGCGCAGGCCTGAAAGACCAACACAGGATCGAACCCGGAGCCGCACTCCTCACGCTCACCCTGGCTCTCCCCTGATCGGCACACTGCTGACGCCTCGCGCCATGTGGGGGGTCCCCCTGGGGAGGGGCCCGTGGAACAGCATGGGGCTTCGTGTGCACAGCTGGCGTTGCGCGGAGGCCTTTGGTCCCACAGCCCCGGAGAAACTGAATCCTCCCCACCAGTAGGGGAGGGAGCCTGGAAGATTCCGTCTCCAGCTGAGCCTTGAGGAGGTTGAAGTCCCCGCTGCCCTGACAGTAGCCTTGAGGAAGGAGATGGATAGCCAGTGAAGGAGCGAGACAGGACCCAGATTTGTAACCCACAAAAACGAGGTGGTAGCAGATGCTTGTGGGGTCAGAAATCTGTTCATGCAGTTACAGACCAGGACCGTATGTGGGGGTCTGGCCGCCACATCTCCACTGGGCAGCCCAGTTCTGATGATTTGTTTCCCTGTCTTTGAAAGCAGAGTATAAACTTGGCAAGGTGTAGTGTTTTCCCAAGAATGTCTTGCAAAGAGGAGATGGGAGAACGGGAAGTTTTTGGTGATGAATTCCTTTGCATTCTAGTCTGCCATTTCTCTTTTCTACTGTGTGAAAAAAAAGTTTTGATATTAGAAAATTCTGTGGGTATTTGCAAAAGGCTGGCAGGCTAAAACTGAAAGATAAAGAGTTAATAAAGAGTATTTCCCCTAAAACACCTTTTGCTAATTTTCTGCTGTCTGTTAAGTAAAGTGTTATGAAATATTGGGAGAGCAGGAAGAAGGAAAACTTGAGAGAAGATTGAGCCCAAAGGGGGTTAGGGGTTAAAAAGTGGCATCGCAGTGAAACCCAAGGAGTGTAGTTCTGCAGACACTCCCACCCTCCCTGCCTGTAAGTGAGCATTTTTGTCTCCCAAGCAGGAAAGCAAAGCCATGGACTGTTTCACACTTGAATCCTGGAGGTGAATGCACTGAGCAGCGTTTACAGATGAGTGAGGCCAGGCAGGTGAGATTGCCTTCTTTGCATGTTGTGTCCTGGATTGTGGAATCTAGAAAGGGTCCAGTAGCAAGAAGGAGAATGATAGAATTGGGGAAGTATAGATGATACTTCCTCTTCTTTCGAAAGAGCTTTGCTCTCTGGTAGCTTCTAGTGGTTTGCCTGTACCCTGAGGGTTTTGAGGTGTGGTTGCTTAGAGTAGACTCCTGAACCTTTGCCTCAAAGTATTATGAGTTTTCTGGATGCAGGGGTAAAGAACCAGCCCTTGGATTTACTCTTTTTATTGCAAGTAAGTAACATCTCTCCTTGGCTGATGTGGTAGCAGCTATTGCTTAGTATATCTAGGTGGAAAAGCAGTTGACATGCACCTCTATCCTTAGAGCAGTGAGTTCTAGAATGGGGCTCTTGGGGCTGAATATTTACTCAGCTCTTCATAAACCTGCTGCTGTGAAGTTCAGTGCTAAACGCACTTTGAGTTGTGTGAGAGCTTTGAAGGAGAGAGCTGGAGACTCACTCTACTCTCTGTCTCTGTCTCTCTGTATTGAGCGCTGTTTGGGCTGCAGAATGTGGGTTGGGTTTAGAAAAGCACAATTCTGCATATTTTTGCACCTGGAGGAGTTCATTTGGGGGAGTACTCTGTGATCACTCTTTTTAGAAAGCGTGTTCTTTGTGCAGAAACTCCCTTTGTAGGTAGCAGGTGGAGGGGATTTTACTGTTAGATGAAAGTCACAGACTTGACAAAATCTCTGTATGAAAATGAAAACTTATGTGATGTTGCCTTGGGTGTTTTCACCATGGGCAGCTGGGGCATTTGTTTTTCTTTGCTTGTATCTGTGAAGAGAATGTAATTCTACAAGGCAGAGTTACAACCCACCAAGGCATCTTTGATTATTCGTCTGTAGGAGGCTGTGTTTTCCCAGTATTGTTCTAGGCATTGCTTAGTCATACAAAGACTCTGTTTCCGCTAAGCTTTTTCTTTTACATAGAGAATGCAAATAGAAGGAACTTGAGTTTCTTTCTGCTCACATCACACAGGCGATGAGGAGAAAGGCTTCAGTTTGTGTATTTGTGGATGTTCTCTTTTATCTTCTTAATTAACTATTATTCTCTTTATTAACTCTTTATCTTTCAGTTTCTTCCCTTTCCTTTATGTACATATCAAGTGTTTTCTGGAGTGGGTACATGTATGAACGATTTCAGTCAAGCTGCATTAAGCAAGTACACATCATCTGAGCATGGAAATAGGAAGTTCTTTCCTGCGGTAGTTGCTGTGGCAATAAGAGATAAGAAATTACCTCACGACTTATTGCCTGAGACTTTCCTTTTGACTTGTGTATCCTTCTAGAACAGCTCACTTCTGCTTTCCATCCAATTTGGAGGCCAGGCAGTGTGACTGCTAACCAAAGCACAGGTTGACAGTTTGGGTGGAGCGTTAACATGATAAATGGTGTGTGTAAGTGAAGAAAATCCTGAAAGCTCTGTAGAAAATCCAGTAAACAGAGAATTACTGTACACGCCCAACACTTAGACTAGTGTCTGTCACGGCGTGTGTCTCAGCAAACATACGCTGAATGAGTACATGTTTGGGTTGTTCACAAGATGAGTATGTGGCAGGGAATGAGTATTCCTCACTTTATCACTGTTACCCAGGCATGTTAGGAAATAGAGGTTAGAGGAGGTCTGAGTGAAGCAGGAAAGAAGTGAAGCAGGAAAGAAGGTGAAGAGGAGGGTGTAGAAAAGAGATGACAAGAAACCCCAGAAGTGGCAATATAGCGGTGAAGGTGGTACAGGTACAGGTGGTGGTACAGAGTTGGAGCTGGTGTTGGAAGAGGTGATGAGGTGATGGTGGAGGTGGGGATAGGGGAGATGATGGGGTGGGGTTGGGGGTGGGGGCGGAGGAAATGGTGGTGCTGGGGATGGAGGTGGTGTTAGAAATGATGGTGAAGGTGATGGACGAGATGGTGATGGAAGTGATGGTTGAAGAGGTAAGGGGGAGAGTAGAACGTGTGGTATAGTCAGGAGAAAACATAATTTTGGGGTCAGCCACATCTATTCAAATTCTGTCTTCCTACTGCTTACTAACTCTGGCTTTAAATCCATAAAGTGGTGATTATAATAAACTGACCTTTTGGGGTTGTTGAGTGAGGAATAGAAGTGTCACTGCACAGCACTGTCACACCTCTTCACTCAATGCACTTAATCAGCATGTTTTCTTCAACTTTCAAATCACTGTAGCCACACTGATGAATTGAACCACTCCTTTATCTTATTTATGCGTCTGAAGATTTTCTAAATTTCATAGACTGAGCATGGTTCTTCTAATAAATAGTTTATTAAAAATAAATATGATTAGCACAGCTATCAGGATGGTAAAGAATAGGGTGGTATATTTCTATAGAGAATACCATCAGTCCGTTTATCTTTCTGAAAAAATGTATCATGATTTAATGTTCAGGCAAAAACTCAGGAAGACAACTTTTTCAATTGCGTAAAAATACTTCAGAGAAGCAAGACTGAGATAAATATATTTAAGTGTTGATATGTGAATAGTGCCTTTATAGATGATGCTTTTATTTGCCTTTGTACTTTTCAATTACTGTTTTTTCCAAATTTTTCATTAGTGGAGTATATCTGGACAACCTCAGTGATCTGAAAACAAAGTAAATGTTGAATGAAAATGAACAAAAACTTAATCTCCCGCCAAAATAAAATAAAAGTAATTGCTTTAGAGTTTGCAGTTTAAGGTTGTGGACCACTGCAATCTAAGAAATGACACATACTTTATCTTACTTAGTCCATGTAGGAGGCCTATTTGAGATGAAGATTGGTGACAGCTCTAAAGTGAGAACAAGCAAATAAAGTCCCTGTGGGGCTGGCTGGTCTAGTTAGTTTCTAGAATCACATGAAAATGGATTATTTTCTCTGGATGATTCATAGCTGCCTCTAAGCCTGAATTGGATGACTTGCTAGCAAGCTCACCAATCAATTCAATAGTTAAGAGTTTTTAATTAAATTCAGATTTCCCAGCACAGGAGCAATTAATTTTTTGAGAAAATGTTGATATGTCTTGGTACACATGGGGAGAGGTCAGGAAAGCGTTTCTGTGAAGTCGGGAATAATTCCTGTGGTTCGGATCTTGGCTGTCTCTTCTCTTTGCTGGTCTGTCACTGCGGAGGACCTTATCAGAGATGTCCGAAAACCCAGTATTTTGACTTGGGAGGATTAGGATGAATCTCGTGCCTTTGTCTCAGAAATAAATAAATGAGCAGGACAGACAGTTGGCAGAGAAGCAAAAGACAAATGTGAGTGAAGACAGGCCTCCCAAACTGACCCTGGCATTGAATTAGAAGTGGGCAAAGGGGCCTCCCCGGTGGCTCAGTGGTTAGGCACTGCGCTGTGGAGCAGGTAGCAGTGGCGACGCAAGTTCGACACTCGGCCGGGGAGATTCCCACATGGCGCGGCAGACCTCTCCTGCCTCGCCCGCTGCTCCCCTCAGCAGTGTGTTTCCATCGTTCTGCCTGTTCTGCTCCCCCCTCTGTCTCTAGTGAACCCCCTCTCTGCCCCACGCCTCTGGTCTGTACCCCAGCTTGTGTACATAAATAAACTAAAAAAATAAAAAAGAAGTGGGCAAAGGCGGCAAATTAACTACTTTAAACTCGTCCTAGTGACTAAGATGTGGTTGAACCCTTTCTAATAAATCTGTACTTAAAATAGTGACCCAATCTTCAAAGGTTGGAATTAAGGTTGGAAATAAAAGAAGGAATCAAACAAAAACCAAACCTATGCCCAGTGGTAAAAACTAAATAATCTAGTGTGGAATGTGGCTCGAACTAGAAGATCAGCTCAGCAGGCCTGGGAGTAGACAGCTCCCAGCCCTTTCCGAATATTTCCTGTGTGGGACACCGATGACAAAAACATATGAATATTTAACATTTGCTATATTCTAGCTCCTGTAATCAGCACTTTTAGTTCTCCATGTACAGTTTCAGTCATTTTCAGCCCAATCCTGGGAACTAGCACTGGTGTTATTTCCATGAGGTTGAAGCTTAGAGAGGTAAAGTGCTTGGTCTAAAGCTGCCGTGCTGAGTGAAGTCAGTAAGAAGGCAAAAGAGAAGTCATGATTGGATGACTGTGTCTCTTACATGTGGAATATGGAAAAATCAAACAAAGGTCAGATAAAGCCAAACTCCAAACCAGCTCTTGAAAGCTGATTGCAGAGCTGAGGCATCCAGAAGGGGTGGAGTGGAAGGGTGAGAACAAAGTGGGGAGCAGGGACACTGGACTGTGGGTACCCTGGTGTAAACAACACCTGAAGTGGTGTGGGAGTGGGGAGGATCCTATAGTTCCAAATATAAAGAACCAACATTACCTCAATATAAAATTACAGAAAAAGCAAACAAAACAAAAAAAAAAAAACAAACCCAAAAAACAAAACCCAAACCCTGCTCTGCAGGGGCAGAGATGGGGTTCAAACCCAGATCTTTGTGTGTCTCTGAGCCTGTGACCCCAAGCCATCCTCCATGAGGCAGTGCTGTTTTAACTTACATTAAAATTTTTGTCATCTCGCACAGTGATCTGTGGCCCGGCATTGGGAGACAAAAGGTGAGTCTGAACAGATGCGGCTTCGCTTCCTCCTGGAGGAGGTAGCGGAAAGGAATTTTTCACTTTTGTTTTCCCGGGGGCTGGCTGTGCCCTGGTACAGTTGCACCATGTGGTACTCAGTGTAGCCCTTCTCTGTGAGCAGCTGGTGTCAGGTAGGGTGCTTCTCGACCAGCAGGGACGAAAGGGGCTTGTGGGGTAGTGGGATTTGTGGCATCAGAGCCGCCTCGGAACTGGTGAAGACGCTTGACAGATCCCACCCCCGCCAGGATCTGCCCTGTTGGCCTGTTGCAAACACACCCTCTCTGCTTTGCAAACATCTGATCTCTGTGGCGAGTCGGTGGGTTCCGATGGATGGGGCTGATATTAGGCTTTTTTATTAGTAGGAACAGCAGGGACTTAAAAGTGAGGAGACCTGAGTGGCCCAGTGATATCATTGTGTGCTGTCAAACCAGGCGTTTGCTTCATTTTCTTCTCTCTGAAATTTGAGATAAAAATACCTACCCAGTGTAATCTGTTGTGTGGACCAAGTGAGATCAAGGAAAAATGTTTTGAAGAAAATAATAACCACTCCATACTTAAGGGACCTTCTACTTGCTCACAGCCCATTTTCTTACCATGTTGGCTTCATTGTCATACAAGAGCTTTCCTGGTAGAAGAGGATTAAAGTAGTAGGGGATGTTAAAGGTTGAATTGTGTGTGACTACCCTCAAATCTCCAAAAGACACATAGAAGTCCTAGCCCCTGTAGTTCAGAAAGTGCCCTTACTTGGAAATAGATAGTTGTGGATGTAATTTGTTAAATTAAGATGAAGTCGTGATGAAGGTGAAACCCAGTATAACTGGTGTTCTTATAGGAAGACGGTCCTGTGGAAGCAGAGACACACAGGGAGAATGGCATGTAATTCTCAAGGCAGAGATTGGCGTCTGGAGCTAATGCCCAGGAATTGCTGATCAACAGGAGAAACCCAGGAAAAGTCTAGGGAGCAGTCTCCCCGACAAGTTACATGCAGACATGGACCTTCTAACACCTCGATTCCAGACTTCTGGTCTGCAGCACTGCGGGAGATTATATTTCTGTTGTTTTAAACCACTCAGTTGTGGTATTTGTTAGGAAACTAATATGGGGTGGGGTGTGTGTGTGTGTGTGTGTGTGTGTGTGTGTGTGTGTGAAAAATATAGGCATTTTAAGTGTCATTTAGTGTAATGAACATTTTGACAAACTCATCTATATGGCTGGCAAGCACTTCTACCATGACTCATTTCTCTGACTTTAACCTGTGGCGTCGGACCCCAAATAGTAGAGTCACTACTTCATTGAATGGGACTGAATAAAGACACTGAACAATGAAATACATTTACAGAATGAAAATCAGGCTATTGTGAATGTATCAAAGGGCATCCTTTCACACAGTGAGTCAGGCTGGGGAGGCCAGATGATTGTGCCAGTGTGGTGATTGCTAGATATGGAATATTGGTGTCTATTCTGAGGACATTTCCTTCCACAAGTTGTGTATTGAGAGAAAAGCACAAACATTCCGAACTGGAAAATGATGCAATGTGATGGTACTTTGGTTCAAATATCAAATCTGATCTTCCAATCTAAGCCTGTAGCAAATAAAAACACCTCAATTAATGGGACTGAGTCATTAAAAATTTCATTTATCGTTGTTGATACTTCTGATGTGTAAAATTAGGTATCTGCATAGCTGTTTTAATAAGAGTAGGGATATCAAGTGTATTCTTGGGTTTCTCTGCAACAGAAGAATCTCTTAAATCCTCCTTTCAGTAGAGTTTAAATTACCTTAATTCCTATTACCATAATTATCCCTAGCAAAACAACATTCTTTTACCAGGGAACTGGCACTGTGGAAAGGGAATACTTTTAATCTGTACAAAACTAAAACTATTTTTAGCTTTTACTAAACAACCATTTTCCAATTTCTTTAAACTTGTTACTAATTTTAAGTACCTCTCCTTCATAATGCTCAGTAGAAATTTGTCACTGTATAGATTCCTTCAAATTTGAACCTGTTAGAAGTGATTTTTGTTCAGTCCATTCTGAAGGGAAAGGCTTTCTCTGGAGTGTTGTATACTGATCTCTAATGTCAGAGAGGAATAGAACTTTTAACCATTCATAGGAAAATTAATATAAGAGTACTGACCCTTGATCTAATATAGAGAAATACAGACTTTTCAGGTGGGAAAGAAAATAGAGTTCACTCAAAATACTTCCTAGAGGCTCAATGTAACATTTTTTTTTCTCCTATGGAATATAACTTCCTGTTAAGATTTCACTGCTCACCCAAAAAACACTTGACTATACTTACACTAAGCTGCATTTTAAGGAAGACATTTTAACCTTTCAAAAACTGACCCAAATGTTGTAAACAGGAAAACCATACTTTTCAGGTTACTTATTTATGATTATTCTGTTTGCATAGCTCATTAATTTCTTGAATGTGATAGGAGATTCTGCTATTCTAGTTAACGAATGGTTGCAACAGGAACATTTGCTAATTCACCTCAGCTGCGGGTCAGTTTTAGCCTCTTTCTCCCACTTCTTAAAAAGTGATGCTAAAGGTCTTATTTTTCTTGTAAGACTGAATCTCAACTTTTCTGGCCAGCTGGACAAAGTGGGCAAAGAATTGTTCTCACCAGTGAGTGTGAAGGTTAATCATCTAATGCGATGAACACCACTTGAAAAATATTTAATATTCAGGGCCTCCCTGGTGGCGCAGCGGTTAAGCGCTGCACTGTGGAACTGTCGGCAGTGCGCGATGCGAGTTCGACGCCCAGCCAGGGAGAATCCCACATGGTGCGGCAGACCTCTCCTGCCTCGCCCGCTGCTCCCCTCAGCAGTGTATTTCTGATCTGTCTGTTCTGCTCCCCACTCTGTCTCTGGTGAACCCTCTCGCTGCCCCATGCCTCTGGTCTGTACCCCAGCTTGTATGTATAAATAAACATTTAAAAAAAAAAGAAAAATATTTAATATTAAACACTACCTAATATTTTTCAGATATCAGATTGCATGAGAACAGACAGCATCATCTCAGTAGTTCCCTTATAATCATGGGGATTGACACACTTATTCTTGGTTAGATTCAGTTACAGCCTTTGCTAAAGAGAAGATTCTGAACTTGAACTTGCTTGGTCAAGTAAGACCAAGGATTTCCAGCTACAGCTGGATGTCACCCTGGAACTCAAGTGGCTAAGACTGCCTGCACTTGGATTTTCACCTTGATTAGTCAACTAGAGCCACTTTTGCAGAGGTCACGGGGACTTAAGAGAGGGTTGTTGAGCAAGGTTTGAGCCAGCGCTGGAGTACTATTTCATCTTGTTTTGTGAACACGCATGAACATTCCAAAGTTAGGTACAAATCAGTTGCCTGGGGAGAAACTCCAGAACTCTGGCTGTTCTGAGCCGAGTAACCCAGCTTGAGAAGAGAGACACCACAGTATTCATCAAAGTGAGTATGTGAGCAGAGCAAGTAAGGCTTAGGGATTCCCTCTGGAGTAATTTTGCTTTCAAGTTTTTGTGTTCTTGGGAGAGGCAGGGTCCTAGACTTGGGGTATGGTCATTTTTACTTTGCATTTAACATTTCCTTGGCGTGCTTTCCATTGGGAGAAAGTGAGGAAGAGATTGCTCTCAAAATCCTGGAGTGGTCTGAGGCCTCTTTAGCATCACAGTCTGTTCCTTAGAGACGCCTCCATCACACCATGTGGAAGTGGGGTCTTTTGCTCATGAATGGTGGTCCCCAACAGTGAGGTTGCCTCAGAAATTCCTGGAACTTTTGGGGCAGTGAGAATCTGAGGTAAGCCTTCAAGGAAAGGCAGAAAGCAGAAATCAAGAAGGTTCCTTGTTTTTAATGGTAGCTTCTCAAGCTCGCGTAGGAATCCATGTTCTCAGTGGCTGTGTCTTATGTCGTTGGAATTACTGTCCTTTCTAAGAGTTCATGTATGCTGGGCATTTCTGTCCACCAGAGAAGCTGCTAATTTGTTGTCTAAGTTCTTAGTCTAATGACTCTAGTGGTGCTACTCTTATTAGCCAGCTTCCTTACTGATGAAGGAACAGACTCAGAAAGTTGAAGAACCTGACTCAGGGTCACATAATAAGCGGTAGAGTCAGGATTCTGACCACAAACAGTTTGACTTCGGGGTCAGAATTTGATCTGAGGTGTTTGAACTGAGAGTCCAGTAATCTATGGCGATCTCAAGGGCTTGAGGAAAAGGAGGCCATGTGATTTCTTTCTCCTAGATAAGGAACTTCTCCACCTTTCTTCCCATTCCTGACCCTGAGAGTGCAGCTCATGGGATCTCATTTAAGCCAGAAGAAGCTTATTTGGATGAATAATTTAATATTAGGTATACATGACACGGCTTTGCCTGAGTATTGAAGAAAATCTCCTTTCTAAAGACATTTCCAGATGAAAGCTGCAGAGGATTGGGGTCGAGGGTGATGAGAATTTGCTGCTAAGAATTAAAATTGAAAAGGGGAAAATTAAAATTTAAAAGGAAATTAAAAGATAGGAAGGCAGGATTTTGAGAAGATTTGCTTGAATAGTTTCCATTCATGCTTTTTATTTATTACTAGGTCAGAAAAATTCTTGAAAAAATATTCATAAACATTAAATTAAATATTGGGAGGAAAGAAAGAATCTCTTTTTAGGCAAATACTTTTAGTTCAACCACATGCTAGATTTATGCTACCTTGGAATTTAATGCTTAAGTTTTAAAAAGTAAAGTTATTTTGACACACATACAGTGCATAATAATTTCCAATATTGCATATAAGCAAGGAGCAGGTAAATATTATCCACGATTCTGTTATGAAATAATCATAGTTAACATTTTGGTATAAAATCTTCAATACTTTTTCTTTGTATTTGTTTGTATTTAGCAAAAGTGAGATAAGGATGTCTTTTGATTTATTAAAATCATACTCATAACACATTTTGAATTTTAGGCATAATAATATACCATATAGGACTGAGTAGCCAAACTTTCTGAATGGATAATGATGGATAAATGAAGAAAGCTCTTTCTTCATGACAACTCACCATAGAAAGGTTCAGATATTCAGAATTAGCAAATACAACGAAGAATTAGCCAGACTGACCAGATTTCAACCAAAAAAAGTGGTTAGCAGTGATGGAAAATGAAATGCACTAGGTAATGAAAGGGCAAAAAGTGGTGGGAGGAGGACTCCAGGGTGAAGTTAGTAGATAAGCCTTAGGTGATCAGATAGCAGCAATCTTTGGGAAAGAGGGTTACCCTCATATGCCTTGCGTTTGTTTTTGCAACTTTGTTTTGGTGCCTTGAGGCTCTGAAGATGACTGTAGGCCCTGGTTTCCCCTGTTTTATGCTTCACATCATCGCTCAAACAGATGTTTTCCTTATTTAACCATTAGTGATACAGAAAGATGATTTCTTTTTTTTTTAAGATTTATTTATTTATACATACAAGCTGGGGTACAGGCCAGAGGCATGGGGCGGTGAGAGGGTTCACCGGAGACAGAGTGGGGAGCAGAACAGGCAGATCAGAAATACACTGCTCAGGGGAGCAGTGGGCGAGGCAGGAGAGGTCTGCGCACCATGTGGGGTTCTCCCCGGCTGGGAGTCGAATTCGCATCGCTGCTGCCGACAGCTCCTCAGCGCAGTGCTCAACCGCTGCGCCACCAGGGAGTCCCAGAAAGATGATTTCTTAAACACAGATATTCTCTTATGTTCCCCAGGAGACTCACCCCAATTCAGGAAAACATTTTTTTTTGGGGCTTTTCTCTTTATCAGTCATTGTAGAAAATAGAAATATTAAAAAGTAATAGTCCCTATGAATATTTTGCTAATAAACTAGGGCAACAAAACCAAAACATGAGACATTAGATAAAAAGACCCAAGAGACAGATAATTGTCATAATGAGCAGTGTAGTGAGTAACTATTATGAAAGGGAAATAGAGTGTAATCCCAGACACCTAATGATGGAGGAAGATGATGAGTGGCTTGTGAATGAAGGGAGAGGTAGCCACTGAATGAAGAGGGAAATTCATGAGCTCTGAGCCCTCTCCTTGAAGACCTGGCAAAATGGCGCCTATGTGCTGTGTGTAGGCAGCTGTGTCATGGGAAGAACCACAGGCCATGAGAAGGAGACTTTTGTTCTGCCAGTTGCTAAGTAGGTGACGTTAGGGTTGTTAGATCATCAAGCATCAGATTCTCCATTTGTGAAATGGGTGGTATTGAACCATTATATACCTCAGAGCTATTAGGGTCTCCAATGAGATATTGTACTTTGCAAACTGAAAAATGGGCTGTATTATTCATTTGTGGTAATGTTTTACTAGACATCCAGAGAGAAGAAAAGCACAAAATCAGAGTATGAAAGGATGATAAGTTAGTTAAAACACACCCAATGGGAGTATTTTAAAGACAGAATGAACACATAATTTGGTTAATTGTAGCGGGAGAAGGGGGAGGGCTGAGAGTTGATAAGTTGAGGACATTGTTACTTCCCTGTCTGGTCAATGGAGAAATTATAGGAAGTGAGAAGACTTGAGAAATTAAAGGAACTGAGAAAAAGTTTGCCAGGGAAATAGAATGCTTTGGAGAAAGTTTGATGATGGGGGTAGGTTTTCATATATTGTACTTTTAATAAAATGACACTTTTTGAGCCTTCTGGGTAAAACGTAATATAAAATCCTTTAACACCCCCTGCAATTGAATGGTAGGAGGGGGAATAATTTCTTTTTTCCTTATTTCACTTATTTTTCTTTTGTATTCCTAAAAGCATATGACACCATGCTCTGCAAAGAGATGAAGCAGTTTTGAGAAAATGTTATCAGTCGATTTGGGTCATTGCTAAACCTGCTTGGCCAGTGGTTCTGGGCTAACATACCATATTTCTCTTTAGACCAAACGCAGAGATATTATGTGTTGTAAAGACCTAATATAATCAGTGGATAACGCGTTGTGATAATCAGATGCGGAGAAAACGTAAATGAACTCACACAACATGTAAACATTTCAGCCTTTGTGTTTTTAATGATTCCCATCCAAACCTTTAGTCAGTTTTAACAGTTAGTTTCATCTTCTTTTGTTCAATGAACCTTCTGGGGCCACACAAAGTAATCACCAAAGGCAAGTAACAAAACAGAGGAAAAACGCTGAGCTTGGAGAACTCACACACTCTGTAAAAGGCTACAGTCTAGCAAATTTCCTGCCTGTTTTCTTTCATTACACTCTGTTTAAACTGCTCTCCAAGGCTTTGGTCAAATATAGGACCTTTCTCAGTGCTTGTAATCCTGGGTTCAGCAGCCCTTTCAGTGCTGCTCACATTCCCAAATTACCCCTTCTGGAGACTTCATGCCTCAGGACTTCTGCCACTTCTACCACAGCGAGCTCACTCCACCTCTCAAGTTTCTCCTTAGGTCCCTGAACTAGAGCATCATCTCTGATTTACTTATTGGTGCTCTGTTTTGTCATCTCTAGAGTATCTGTCTCGGGAAGCTCCTTGACCTCAATTCTCTTCAGTTTTTGTTCCACAGACTGACTTGCACATTCATCTTTCCATTTGGTTTCCTCCTACTGGCACAATTTTTTCCTCCTTTGCCTTGACGTTGCTGCAGTTTGGACATGTTTACAATCATTTGGGGATGTTCTTCTTATACTCTGAGAATTCATGGAGAATTCATCAAAATTAATGAATTTGGTTTGGGTGTAATATCTTAAAAAGCCATTAGGCTCTCTTCCTGCTTCACTTTGGGGTTACCAGCCCCTTTCTAATCATACTATACATCAGTATATCTGTCCCTAGGTCAAGGTAACTTTGCTGTCTAATACTTCTCTTCCTGTTTAGCCTGGTTATATGGGTGGGAAAAACTTCCCTCTTTTCCCCTTCTCTTTCCCTTCCATTAATAACCCAGGGAAAAATCTCTATTCTCTACCTCTGGTTACTCTGCCTCTGCTTCCAGACCACCCAGGCAGACTGGACTCGTCTCTCTGCTGAACTTCACCCTTTGCCTACCTCTCAGCACGTGGCCTGTCTGCTGATGTAGAGATTCTTTGATCCTCTTGGCTATATTGCAGGTTCTGAAACTTGGAGTAAGTATGACAAAAACTCATGTTTACTGAGTTTTCATTTTCAATATGTAGAAATATCCATTGAATATCTACTCTCTGTTTTCTTGAACATCCTAGAGGAATTTCGTATATTGACATTTAGCGTTTATATCTTAAGAGTGGACAACTAGGAAGTTGCTTTCTCAAAAAAACTTTTTCTAAGATTCTTAATTTTTTTAAATCTATTTTTTTTAGAAGGAGACCTCTTTCAAATTCCTAACTGCCTTTTCATGTGGAATCTTTAATCTGTGCTCTATAATCTGCTGCATAAATTTGTGCACTTTTTAAAACATCAATACCAAGACTGTGCTGTCTATATGTGAGACAGATAATCACACACCCATTGAGGAAACTGAGGCTCCATATGGTGAAGTGGCTTATCCAAGGCCGTTCCACTGTTGAGTGACTGAGTGAGGCTCGAACGTTAGTTTACTGTCTCTTACAGGAGATCCCCCAGCCTGGAGCTCTCTGTGGCCTGACCTTTATTAGTAAGCTGTTTCCATCGAATCATCTAGGCGAAGTTTGAATTCAACTCTAATCATCTTCTGCTCCTCGATGCTTCCCAGGTGCGTCATCCCATCGGATGTGAATTTTAGCCTTATATTGAGTGATTTGGGAGGTCCCTCCACACTTGCTTGGATGGTAGTTCTTACTCCATAGAATCAGATAGCAGGCTTATTTTAGCTACAAGGATTTAAGATTCCACGTACTACTTGATGGATAGTGAATAGAGGTCCAAAGACTTTTCATGATTTTTTAAATATATACCACTTATTACAAGTAATGCTCTGTTCTCAGCCTAGATTTCCTGACTCCTAGACTCTGCTATTGAATCTGGGCTAGTGTGAACACACCCTTGAAAGGGAAAGGTCTTTAAATTGTTATGAATAACTAATACCAGCGTGTGAATTAGCCAATCAGATCCTTCCAACTGAGAGGTAATTTGGATTGCCAAAACATTTGGCCCGCCTGTCTAGCTGACAAATGCATACTCTGGAGCCTCTAAATGTTGATTGTCTAATAACAAAGACTGCATCATTACTTCTAAAGATTCTTTCCTCTTTTCTCCTTTTCAGTTAAAATGCCTTTATGTATAAAGAGAGAGTGTCCTTTGTGTATGAAAATGGTGGATTTCCTTTCTTTCATCTCCTCTTCTAATGCTTTCCTCCCCCCAGCCCCCTTCCCTCCGCCCATCCCCTCAGATTCTGTGCATTAGGGTTGAGAAGACAGGTCTGTGATAGAGAAGAAATCTAAATGAACGCACTTGCCTGAGGATCCAAACAATTTTAGTCTCAGCAGTACTCTGAAGACCATCAGGCAATGAAGTGGATCCAGATTTGGTAGCCATCTGGGGAAGGGACAGGCCTGTTTCCATAAGCTAGGAGTTGATATACTGTGATTTTCCTTAGATGAAATTTCTTTTCATGCTTCCAGATCAGCTAAGCACCGAGCTGCTGCAAGGCATTGTGGGAGGTCCAGATCACATGTATCTTTACTGACAGCTTTTCTGGACTCAGCAATGCGCTTATTTTTGTAACAGTTCCCACCCTGTCTCCCTCTGTCTCTTGAGTCTTCCTCATTAAGTGACAACTTCTCTCAGGCTTACAGGGTGTTTGTGCCAACTTTCTGTCTGCTGTGATTTCAAAGTCTGCCCTGGAAGGGTGGGGGGAGGGGTGCTCTTTTCCCTTAATTGACCTTGAAGCCTTCAAACAGAACCTCCATTCAATCACAATGCCTGAGGCTCCAGTTCTAGTTGTTGAAGAAGAGAGACTGAAGATTTTCTAAGATTTTTTTTAATCAAAAAATTTTAACAAACACATAACCACCAATTTTAGCATCTCTGTGTATTAAACTTAGACTTCACATAAGTATTTGTCATTTACAAGCTTTTACCAGAAGCTTAATTTGTCTCATGACAAGTTATCAATTGATCACGTGTCTTGCAGGGTATGAATATGAAATGTGGCAACTTGATTTGTCAGTTGCATTTGTCCAACTTAAGAATCTGTAAATTTATAGCGGGACTTTCTTGGTGGGGACGGTAGATTTTAAATATGGGAAAGGTTTCCTAGGCTAAGGTTTGCTGTTATACAGCAGGCTGTAGAGACTGCTCTGTTAAACTTGAGGACTCAGCAAGGCCATTTTTACTCATAGAATCCTTGGAAGTAAAGAGAGATGAAAAGGTCAAGAGATAATCAGAATGTAGAAGGCCCCTTTCTACCACTGAACATACTTGTGGAGGACACTGTAAGAGAACATTCTGGCATTGGGTTTAAAGTTGCATTTAATAAACCACCCTGAGGCAGTGTTAGTTGAAAGATAAGCGGTCATTTTAGAAGTCCTGTTGGTAGTCTGTTAAAAAGAAGGTTGTTTCCCATCTCATATTGTTTTGGAAGAGTGGTTTAAATCGGATCTCTTTTGTTCCACACTTAAAAAAAATTGGATTCTGCATTTGTTATTAGATATTTCTGTATTTTAGCAGAGAGAATTATCCTTATGAGGAAGTAATCTGGTGGGTAATATTAAATTTCGGTTGTCCTAAGTCCACACATATTTAGTTTTTTCACTTTCTTTTTGCCAGGATACTGATTGCAGCTCCTGGCCACAGAGGTAGGTTATACTGTATCTCTTGCAGAGAGAAGCTTCAAATTTGCTTTGTGAGTGATTAAGAATTTTTGACAGCATAGATACTTGAGTGAGGCCAGGAAGTGCTTTGGAGTTTGATGAGCAGAAAATAAAGATTCAGAACAGACTTTGAGCTCAGGTTATAATTTCCTCTTCTGTCAGGAGATTTGTAATTTTCATCATTTTCTTGCTCAGACTTTGGAGGTGTTTGAACTCTTAATAACACAAGGTTAGTATAGAATTTTTTTGGCAGTCCAAGGAGTAGGGGATACATGAAAAAAATATCTTTTTCTTTTTTGCGTGACTAATTTAGGAAGTCAGGTTGTTTATGTGCAGCTGCTTGAAATATTACTCTTCTTGATTTTTACAAAAGTTATTTAAAATTTTTTTTCCAATCTTTCAGAAAAATTAGAACCTGAACTAATAACCTTTTCTAGTCTGATGTCTCAGAATATTTCTTTCTGTTTGTCTTCTGAGACTTATGTTTAGTAGAAGTGTTGAAAAAGGGTTAAAAATATTTTTTTCTTGCTGTTCATAATACTCCAATCATTGTTCTAAGTTGACTATGGCTCCATTTCACATTAACCATGGAGCATACTTTGGAATTCAGTAGTAGCAGATCATTATTTGGCTGTTGCAAAGCATTAACACCGAATGCTTGCACTCCTTAATTTTTCTAAAACGAGACCAAGAATCTAAAGTGATGACATAGAAAGGATTATCTGAAACATCACCTGGCCTCAACTGCTATATTTTAGACATCTCAACTATAAGTCTGAGAAAATCTGAATCTTAAAAAGTCACAGGGAAAATTTGTGAAGAGACGAGAGAAAAAGAGGTTAATCAGACTTCTTCATTGAAACACTTCTAGGATCTAATATGCTCATGTGCACAGAAAATCTCCACTGTGGGGAACATTTTTTAATTGTAGGGAAATTAAATAAGCAGCATTTCCTAATTTATTGTCAGGAATACCTTTATTCAAAGCCCTCAGCAAGCCCAGCGCTCATCAGCCATGCTTTAGAAATACTGTTCTTTAACTCATCCCCTCAGTCAACAAAAATATGTATGTCTTGTGAGTGAAACAAAGACTTAACAGCCGCAATTTTACATTTTGCCAGCCAAGTTGTTCTACATGCAGAGAGAAAGATATAGTTGTGCAATGGAAATGAGAACTCAGCACACTCATGGGCATGACACACTTACGGATAGTCTTAGGAATTATTTTAGTCCCAAACCTCCAGGGCATAACTGAGATTTGAAACCTAAAGATTGAAGTGGTAAGAGCAACTCTATGTAGGGAAACCATAAAACAAAGACAGAGGGATTAGAAGTGTTTTGTAGCGAGGAGAATTTGTTTTTTCTTTTATTTAGCAGATTAAGATGTACTTATTTATTTACTTATTATTTCCCCACCACCATCCCTTCTGCCCTCTTGTCCCTTTCTCTCCCTCCCCCCCCTTCTCTCTTAACCCCAGGGCTCTTGGTGAGTTTATCAATATTAATTAATTAGTTTTAGTATTGTATTTTATCAAATCCTCTGTGATATAATTGTCCAGTATTTGCTGTCATTTTGACTTGCTTTCCTACATGTAGTTAGTCCAGCAGGGAGAACGTCTTAGATGATATGGAAGCATGGAGCGTGGGTCCCTTCTTGCCTCTTCTTACTCAGCAGTGCCTATCAGACTATGATGGTGATTGTGTCAGTTCCAAAGAATGTGTTTCTATAGTTACTTTTTTCTGGTGTGTGTGTGTGTGTGTGTGTGTGTGTGTATGTATGTATTTGTGTATGTATGTATTCACTTTTGTTAAAGGCACACCCAAAAGAAAACACTGTGAGGTTACAGTCAAAATTACTTGATGGCACAGAATTCATTTGAGACTTCTAAGATTCTTAGCCCAGGGCATGTTCCAGTTGTGAAGACAAAGATTGATCTTCCTCAGCTGACCTTTAGCTCCCAGTGCTAAGAGTAGTGATTGGCACAAAGTAGATGCTCAGTAAATATTTGCTGAATAAAATAATTTAGTTCATTTTATCAACTAATTCTTTTAATTAAAAAAGTAATTAGAGGGCCTCCCCGGTGGCGCAGCGGTTAAGCGCTGCGCTGTGGAGCTGTTGGCAGCGGTGATGCGAGTTCGATGCCCGGCCGGGGAGATTCCCACATGGCACAGCAGACCTCTCCTGCCTCGCCCGCTGCTCCCCTCAGCAGTGTATTTCTGTTGATCTGCCTGTTCTGCTCCCCGCTCTGTCTCTGGTGAACCCTCTCGCCGCCCCACGCCTCTGGCCTGTACCCCGACTTGTATGTATAAATAAAAAATAAATCTTTAAAAAAATTCTCTAAAACAAAATTAGATATGCAATTTAAAAATTTAAACACTATGAAAGATACAGAAAGGACAGATATGTTTACTCCTCACTCAAGGGTCCAGGTTCCTAAAAAAGCAACACTGTAACCAGCTTGTACAGTGTTTTTCTGGAATGTTCCATGTGTATATGATATGCACATAAACATGCATAATAGACAGTTTTACACAGATAAAGACATACTGTGTAGATTGTTCCATATCTTGATTTTGTTCACTTAAATATCTCCGTGATGTGTTTTAAGACTTGCTTTCTGGGGCCTCCCTGGTGGCGCAGCGGTTGAGCACTGTGCTGTGGAGCTGTCGGCAGCGAGTTTGATGCCCAGCCGGGGAGAATCCCACATGGTGCTGCAGACCTCTCCTGCCTCTCCCGCTGCTCCCCTCAGCAGTGTATTTCTGATCTGCCTGTTCTACTCCCCACTCTGTCTGAAGAAAAAAAAAAAAGACTTGCTTTCTGGTAAATAAAGTATTACATTGACATTTTACTTTTCATCTCTTTAGATTGAGGTTGGCCATCTTTTCACGTTTTTAAATCATTTGTGTTCTTTTCTATGAACTGCCTCTAAGTTCTTTGTCAGTTTTCCTATTGAATTAATGGTCTTTTATAACCAATTTGTAAGAGGTCTTTATCTATTAAGGAAATGAGCTCATTGTCATATGTACTGAAATATTTTTCCCAGTTGATCATTTGTCTCTGACTCTGTGTGGGTTTTTTTTTTCCGTGTAGAAAAAAACATTTTATATATAGTCACATTCACTAATCTTTTTGGAATTTTGGGGTTTTGTGTATTGCTTAAAAAGCCTCATTTCCAAAAAAAAGGTAATTTCTGCTATGTTTACTTTTAACAGTTCAATGATTTGTTTTATATATTCAGATTTTTGATTCACCTGCAATTTATTTTAATGAAGTATAGTTTTTTGGATGTTTTTCATTTGGCTAGTTAGTTGAATAAATCCCATTGCCCCTACTGATTTGAAATGCCAACTCTCATATTCTAAGTTTCACATTCATTTAAGAAATACGCATTCACTTAAAGATTCATTTAAGCATTCATTTAAGGAGATTTATAAACATTCACTTAAAATTTGACTTAGTTATAAAAAATTTCAAACTTACAAAAGGAGATAGTGATAGTGAGGAATATGACTTTTCAGCAAGATTTTGGTATCTAAAATTGCACATTTTCATGTCTTTCAACCTAGTGATTTAGATTCTTATGAAATTGCAATTGTATTTTACATAACATTGTCTACATTACTACCCCCAAAACAAAACAACCATGTCTACAAAGGAAAAGTTAGCAGCTTCCATAGTTTTTAAATGCTGACACAGGGCAAAATATCAAATAATATAATTCTATTTTATTTTGCTGTCTTTCTTTTTCTATAAGATTTATTTTATTTATTTATGAATGCAAGAACTGGGGCGGCAAGCCAGAAGTGCAGGGTGTGAGAAGATTCCCCAGAGACAGAGTGGGGAACAGAACAGGCAGATCTACTGAAATACACTGCTGAGGGGAGCAGCAGGCACAGCAGGAGAGGTCTGCTGCGCCATGTGGGAAGCTCCCTTGCTGGGAATTGAACTCATGCTGCAGTGGCTGGTGATAGCTTCATAGTGCTGAGACTTTACCCTCTGTACCACCAGGGAGGCCCATTTTTGCCATCTTTTTATTACTCTGTGCATTCTGACCTTGGAGATGACTCAACAATATGGAAAATAAGACTTACTAAGAAACAGTGTCGACAGAATTAACTTTGTCAATTTTCTAAGAGCTTAAGTGGATGCCTAAGTTTTCTTTAGCACATTTGTGAACAGAAGCTATTGCTTAGATGATGGTGCAGAGCAGCACATTTTGTTAGTTTGGTTTTACAAACTAGCGATTTGTGTCCTTCTTATAAATTGTTGGAATCAGTTTGTTAATGTCTCTTTAATAATTTCTGCAACTGTTTTTATGAGATATATTGTTTTATAGTTTCCTTTTTATGTAAAGCCTTTGTTTGGTCTTGGTTAACGGAGTAGCTGGCCTTTGGAAAGGCAAGGGTAATTAGTCCTTTCTCTTCCAAGAGTTTGTGTAGAATTGTTATCATTTCTTTCTTTCTTTCTTTCTTTTTTGTTTTGTAATACACTGCTGAGGGGAGCAGCAGGTGAGGCAGGAGAGGTCTGCTGCGCCATGTGGGAATCTCCCTGGCCGGCTTCGAACTTGTGTTGCCGCTGCCGGCCAGTTCCACAGCACAGAGCTTAACCGCCGTGCCACCAGGGAGGCCCCCCATTTCTTTCTTAAATGAAGTCATTAGGGGGATTAACGTCAAGATCAGTTTCCTTAATTGGTATATGGCTATATGGCTGTTCATGGTATGTATCTGTAGATTCCTTTTTGAATAAGTTTTGATGGTTTGTTTTTTTTTAGGGAATTTACCCATTTCATCTAAGTGGTTAAGTTTTTAGCATAAAATTATTCATGATGCTCTTTTAATATTAATAATATTCCATAATCTGTAGTGAGAGCACCTCTCTCATTCCTCACAGGATCTTTATTTTTTTGTTGTTCATTGATTTTTCTGTACTGTTTTTCTGTTTTTGTGCTATAAATTTCCCAGTTAATAGTGTTGCTCACCGCAAAAATGTTAGTATGTCACTTGCGATTTCATTCAGCTCAACATATTCTTAATTTAGCTTTTGACTTGTTCTTTGACAACCCATCTGTTTCATTGTTTATTTTGCATAGAAGAACTGGGGTGTAGGCAGAGGTGGGGGTGTGAGGGATGAGAGGATTCACCAGTGACATTGGGGAGCAGAACAGGTGGATCAACTGAAATACACTGCTGAGGGGAGCAGCGGGTGAGACAGGAGAGATCTGTTGTGCTGTATGTGGGTTAGCTCATTGGCCGGGGATCAGCTCAGGCCATAGCAGTGATAGCGCTGAGACTTACCCCTAGGCCACCAGGGAGGCCCCCAATAACCCATCTGTTTTAGAAGCACATTATTTCATTTTCAAATATTTTGGGATTTCACAGGTGTACTTGGCGAGTTCTGTGGCTTATAAACTCTGCTTTGGTCTCCTCAGTCAAGTCTTTTCAACTGAGAGACCCTTTGTGCTGGGCCTGGGGGTTGCCTCTTCCCCAAGGCCTGGAAGTTTTCTCCACGCACAAATCTGAGGCCTCACGATGCCTCCTCACTTGTTTCCCAGCTCTCAGGGAGAATCTTCTGCATTTCCACACTCTAAATGTCACCAGAGCCTTGCTTTCATGTATTTGTCCATCTTTTGTTGTTTCAACAGGAGGGTAAGTCCCTTAGCTTACTACATCTTGACAGGAATTGAAGTACCTCTGAGCAGTTCTACACGCCCTGTTTCCCTGTGTGTGATTCGCTCCCTCTTGAATTTCACTCAGTGGACTCTTGTCCTCAGATCTTAGTCCAATGGCAGCTCTTTTGAATTTTTCCTGATCACAGTCACAAGGAGACACTCAGATACGATCACATTTTCTGTCTCTTTGCACTGTTACTACTTTGTGATATTTTCTCAGGTAATTTATTTACAAATTTTCTTGTATACTAGATTGTAAACTTCAAGACATATTTCTACTCACACTAACTTTTGTTGCTTCTAGCAGTGCTTGACACAGTGAGCACATGCCATGCACGTACTGAGTAAAGAATAAATCCTGATTTTGTTACGTTAGAAACTATACTGCTAGTCAAAATGTGGATTGTGGACCAGGGCCAGGTCACAAATTTACTGGCCCAGGATGAAATAAATTCATAAATTGAAAGTACCATTTAGGAACTTTAAATCAATTCAGTAGAACAATTTTATGTTTCTTAAATCTAATACTTAAAATGTGGTTTTGTGTAGTTTGTCTTTAAATTTCTTTTTAGTAATTCATTTGTGTTTTATAGGAGTATCAGTCTGTGATGAATTGGAATTGGAAAGAAAAGCTTGCAATTCCAAAATGTAAATAATTTGAGAAACTCTGAACTGTATGCTATGGGGAAAAAGGATGGAATGTCTTAAAGGACTCAAATTTCAGGAAAGCCATTAAGTTTTTTTGCCATTTAATTTTGACTTAATATATGTGACTTTGAGTTTTTTATATGCACAAGGAGGGTGATGCACCAGGTCAGTTCTTTTTCTTTTTTTTTTTTAAGATTTTATTTATGCATACAAGCTGGGGTACAGGCCAGAGGCACGGGGCAGCGAGAGGGTTCACCAGAGACAGAGCGGGGGAGCAGAACTGGCAGATTGACGGAAATACACTGCTGAGGGGAGCAGCGGGCGAGGCAGGAGAGGTCTGCCGCGCCATGTGGGAATCTCCCCAGTGGGGCATGGAACTTGTGTCTCCGCTGCCTACAGCTCCACAGCGCAGCGCTTAACCGCTGCACCACCAGGGAGCCCCCTCCTCCTTTTTTTAAAGATTATTTATGCATATAAGCTGGGGTGTAGGCCAGAGGTGTAAAATGGTGAGAGGATTCACCAGAGACAGAGTGGGGAGCAGAACAGGCGGATGGACTGAAGTACACTGCTGAGGGGAGTAGCGGGCGAGGCAGGAGAGGTCTGCTGCGCCCCGTCGGAAGTTCCCTGGCCGGGTATCTGCAGCTCTGGATAGCTTCATAGTGCTGCGCTTAACCCATTGTGCCACCAGGGAGGTCCTCAGGTACTTTTCTTTATACATGCTCTGTTCTTTGGAAGAATTAAGCATCAACTCTAGGAAGGAAAAGTATCCAAGTATAATATTTGAAATTCTTCTGTAAGGAGGTTTTATCTTTTCTCCACTTATTTATTATTCAGCCTTTCATTTATATTAACAATGACTCATGAAAACTTTTTTCATATGTTGGGTTATAATTCAATATAATTCAGTAATAATTTATTTGTTTCAGCTTTTTTAATTGGGTGGGTTCAAGTTGATTAATATGCACCCCTGTAATGCCTTTATCCTTTATTTTTTGTGCACTTCCTTATGAAGCAGACAGTTTTGGTTTTTATGAACATATTCACCCCTATAACCACTACTCCAGTCAGCAAATGGGATTTTTCCGTTATCCCAGAGAGTTTTCCAAACCTCTTCCCTGTAAATTCCCATCTACTATAGGCAGCCTCTATTCTGATTTTTTTTCATGATAGATTAATATTCTCTTGATCTTGAACTTCACATAGATGGAATCCTAGCCATAGGGTCCTGAGTTAAAATGTCTTGACTTAGATATTTGGCTTTAAGACAGTGTGGAATTGATATGCAGTAGATGTGCAGAATTAGTTGAGAACCTGCTTAGTATTTTGAATATGGACCATTTCCCAGGCTAATGATGCTGGTACTCGTGTGAGGCTGGGCAGTGACAGTGAGTCACAGCTCGGTCAGCCATGTGAACATGAAGGTAAACAATATTCTAGACTGTGTTTACTTCTAGTACAGTATTCAGGCGATTGCATGGCACAGACAACACTTTGTTTTAGACGACGTTGCTCTCAGGTGTGGCTGGCCAGGGTAGGCTAGGCTGTGGTGTACAGTTGGCTCCATTTATCAAATGCATCGGCCTTCAATATTTTCAATTTATGTGTCCAGTGTTGTGTGCATAATGCTGTTGTAAGTTGAGGAGGACCTGTAGCAAGTGTTTTTGTGTATCTCTAAACAAAATGAAAGATTAATTAAGTGGGTGTTTTTATGTGTTTCTAAACAGAATGAAAGATGTTTCATGTTATTATGGATATGAGCTCTTCATTCTTTTTATTGCTGTATATTATTCCATTACATGACTACATGATAATGTGTTTTCCATTACCCTGTTGATAAATAGCTGAGTTTTCCCCCAGTTTTTGTAGTTGATATGAGTTGATATGAGCAGTTTTGAGGATATTTCTTTTCTTTTGGGCAAATATTTGGAGTAGAACTGGTAGGGTAGGTATACATTAAACATTGTTGAAAATGTTTGTAGTATCTTAAATACCTAGCAGTAATACTTGAAAGTCACAGTTGTTCTACATAGCCATCAATATTTTAGTCATTCTGCTGAATCCAAGATTTATACTTCTTTGATAAAATGTTGAGCATGTTTTCATGGTCTTATTAGTTTTCATGTTCTTATTAGTTGCTCCTGTATCATCTTTTGTGAAGGGTTTGCGCAAATCTGTTTTCCATTTTTAATAGAATTGTTCATGTGTTTATATATATCCAGGAATTTTTACACACACACACACACACACACACACACACACACACACACACTGCATATAAGTCCTTTCTTAAGTATATTTGTTATAAATATTTCCTCATGATCTACAAATTGCCTTTTTATCTTAAGATGTATTACTAAGCTCAAGTTTTTACTTCATCTAATTTATCAAATTGTTTTATGGTTAGTGCTCTTTGTCTCTTGTATAAGAAGTCTTTAGCTACCTTGAAGGAGTGAAGATATTATGCTCTGTTTTCATCCAGAAATCTTAAAATCACAGTTTTTATTTTAGATATGTGAGGCATTTCAATGTGATTTTTGTTTATCGAGTGAGAAGAAGTTGATACACATTTTCCCCCATCTGGATATCTAAGTTTCTAGTTCCATTTGATTCAAAGAAGAATCAAAAACCCATTTAATTACTTTGGTTCTTTCATTGAAAGTAAAATGACTGATGTATCTGAGTTTATTTTTTTATTCTCTATTCCATGTCAGTGGCCAATTTATCTTTTCTTGCACCAATTCCCCACTGTGTTGATTTTAGCTGAATAATACATTTTGAAATTAGAAAGTAATGTGACCCCTCCAACTTTCCTCTTTTTAAAATTATTTTTGCTACTCAAAGTCCTTTATGTTTCATATAAGTTTTGGAATCAAGTTATCGGTTTCTATAGAAAAAGTTTTCTAGTAGTCTTCAGCATAGAGATCTTACTTGATTTTATTCGTGTTCTTAAGTATTTTTGATGGTTTTTAAAAGGGAATTGTTCTTTAAACTTTGTTTTTCAATTTTTTTGCTACTGCGTAGAAGTAGAAATTCTATATTTTAATCTTTCATTCTGTGGACATACTAAATTCAGTGATTCTTTCTAAGAGATTTTTTTTGAAAAAGATTTTTTAGTATTTTCTACATAGATTCCTTGGGCTTTCCTAAGTAATGTTTTGATTTCTTTAAAGTACTCTTTGTATTTTTTCTTAGGAGTTAGTTTTAACTCTTCCTTTCCATGACTTTAAGTCCTCTATTTTTGTTGTCTTACATTATTGTACTGGCTACTACTGCTAGTACAAGGATAAGTAGAAGCAGTGAGACAGCTTACTCTTTCCCCAATCCTAGGGCAGTGCTTAGTATTTTACATTGATATGATAGTGGTACATTTTTTGTAACTAGCCTTTTATTAGATGAAGTTCCCTTCTATTACTTGTATGCTTGGAGTTTTTTTTTTTTTTAAATCATGAACAGGTTTTGAATTTTGTCAGATGTATTTCCTGCACCTATAGAGATGTTTGTATGGTTTTCTCCCTTTATTCTGTTAATAATTTGATTTAGAGTGATTAATTCTGAAATACTAAGCCTGTGATAAATTTCCCATGGTTATGATATAGTTTCTTTTTATATATTGCCAGATTTTATTTGTCAAAATTTTGTTAATTTTTGCATCAATGGCCGTGAGGGCTTCTATTCTAAAGTTTTCTCTTTTTATAATGTCTCTTCATATATACAATGTTCTGATTTTAGGGTTCCACTGTCTTCATAAAAAGAATTGGGAAATACTCCCTTCTCCACTTCTGAAAGATTTTATCAAGTTCCTTATGTCTTCCTGATGCTCATTTTGTTTTCTTTAAAAGTTGAAAATTTAAATGTATATATTATCCCTTTTCCTCAAGTGTTTGTTAGGTAATAAAAGTTTGTGAATAAAAAACATTTTTGCATCATCTGTAGATTTTATTTATACACATATTGTAATTACTGACCTTATTGAGAAATGAGTGTAACTACCTGAAGTACCAGAACAAGTAACCCAAAGCTGACAGTTACTCATCTTTCTCCTCTCCCCCCTCCCATCTCCCTCCTTCTCTCCCCTCTCCTTCCCTCCTCTTGTCTATCTCTGTTATCTATCTTTTGTTTATCTGAGGAAATATAGAGTGTCTTAGGATGTGCTTCTCTGAATAATGTGATAGCTAGATGTGAGTAAATTTTCATGTTATTTCATAATTATATTATTTAACAAAATAGAATTTTAAAATTAGTATGTCTAAAAGTCTGTTACTCAGTGTGAGAGGAGTTAAGAATATTAAAAAATATTTAGATTCATAGATGCACCAAGAATTTTATGAAAGGAAGATTTATAGATCTTCAAACTCTTCTTGAAAACAAAGCTTTGGGGGACAACAGGGGCAGGGAAGGGGAAAAAAAAAGAAAACCAAGTGTTTCCTCTGGGCTGTTGAGTCAATTACACTCATTTTAGTCTCATCTCCTTTTATGTTATTCAATCACTTTTCCTCCAGAGTGTGATGAGCTCTGAAGTGGACAAAAGTTAAACAGGGAAGAGAAAAGAGAAAATTCAAGGTCTGAATTAGATACAAGTTGGGTAAAATCAGTGTCAAAATAGTTGAAAACAATCATGTTTTTTGCCCCCCTCTTTTTTTTTGCTTTTTTGATACATAGGAACTGTGGTCAGCTTCTGGTATTTATAATTCACCCAGGAGTTTTTGTTTTGTTTTTATTTTGCTTCGTTATTGCTTATGATAGCAACATACGAATAAAACATGAGAAAACAGATTTGAGTAAACTCAAAATGACAGAATAAGAATAGACAAGATCTGTTTAAAGAATATCCTCGTCATTTAACGCTGCTTTATATTTCTGTAAAAAATATATGAATTTAAGATATAATTCATTTAAACAGATGGGAAGAATTGGAATAGATATTTCTGTTGTGATATGCAATTTAGGTGACCTCAGAATGATTGCCTCTTGAAAGTCAGAAATTATCTTGTGTCTGAAAAGCCCATCCTTGAAGTTATGTACTACGAGCATGAAACAAACTTCAAGATGTTTATATCTGCAGGGACGTTATTCAAATGCTGCTTTGCTAGTCTCAGAGTACCACACCAGAAAACAGTTGCTTTGGGAGGCTATTTTATTTAAATCTGATATTTCCCTCTTGATACCTCAATTTTATTATGTACTTCTCACACTCTGATAAAAATAATGCATGACCTATGCTTTGATGAGGCTTGCAAATTAATGATTAGCAGCAAGAGAGGATGCTGAAACTAGAGGACAGGAATTGAGAAGGAACCGGGACCAGAGAAGGGCCATCTTCCCTTTTCTTTACATAGAAATGCCTCAAGATGTTTGGACAAATACATTCTAAAAGTGTTTAGTAGGCACATTTTTTGGTGATGTTATGATGAAAAACAGATGTAGATGCTGCTAAATCATGTCAAATATGAACTGCCTATGTACCCGTGTATATGTGTAAATATTTAACTAGAAAAACAGTCACATGAGACCCTCTCTAGAGTAATCTTGGAAGCAGGAAGCCACAAATTACAGGTCTGAAATTTACCATGCGTGGCTTATGAGTCCAGCTAAGTGAAACCAAATGAAGAAACTCTGAAAGTTTTATAAATAGCTCATGTTTTCTCGTTGAGGGAGGGAAGAGAAGGAGTACAGAGAATTTTAATATACTTCAAATGCAGTCAGTACAACTAATTACAACCAGTGTACTAAGAATCACAGCACAGGAATTTAATTATATATTTGAATCTAGAGTATATTTGTTATCAACTTAGATAAGAGAAACTACTGTGGAGCCACAGCTTATCTTCAATTGTCAACATGTGGGACACAAATACTACATATTCAGAACTCTTCTTAAAAATCTTCCTGCAAACTCCTAGTTGGAGGAAATACATGCAGTTCTGCTAACACATGAGTGTGGAAACAGATGCCCAGATCTTTTGCAGATTCTTGAAAATGAGGTTGGCTTTAGCGTGTGAGTCAGATAGAGGAAACATGATTGCCATCAAGAGCATGTTTTATGGAAAATACATATTTTTAAAACTAGAAGCACTCTTGTGATTCTAGACAGGTGGAAATGAAACCAGATATACACCTTCCAGTTTACTCATAATCTGGAGTCTCTGCTTCTTTTATCTGTTTATGTATGTATATATATATGTATATATTTTTTAAAGATTTGTTTATGCATACAAAAACTGGGGTGCAGGCCTGAGGTGTAGGGGTGATGAGAGGACTCACCAGAGACAGAGTAGGGGGCAGATAGGCAGATTGAATGAAATACACTGCTGAGGGGAGCAGTGGGTGAGGCAGGAGAGGTCTGCTGCGCCATGTGGGAAGCTCCCTGGCTGGGGTGGGGGGTGGGGGACTCATGCTGTATTGGCTGCTGATAGCTTCATAGTGCTGAGATTTAACCCCTTGTGCCACCAGGGAGGCCTCTACTTCTTGAGAGAAAGAGTGGGACGAATTTGCCCTATTTTTATTGCTCTGTTTGCTTTCCTGATTCATTTTCATTGTTGATATATTTCAAGATAATACTTCTTCAAGATAATACTGCTAAATACCTGCTGAACTTGAAGTCATTTTGTTGATGTTTAGTCTCTCCCGGGACGTGCCTAACTTGTAAGTGCTGTTGTTCTTTGAGTTTTGACAAATGAGTCTATCTGTGTGACCCACTATGCCAAAGACCCAGAATTTCCCCCCATGACAGTCAATCCTACCACCTTTCACCAGAGGCAACCACTGTTCTAAATCCTTTCTCTGTAGGTTAGTTTTGTCTGTTCCAGAACTTTCTATTGATGGTATCACATGGCATGCATGGATTCTTATGGATATGGTTTCTTTTGTTAAGCATCATATGGGTGATATTATTTTATGCTTTGGAATATATTAATAGTTCATTTCACTCTGTTATCTATCTTAGCATATGAATATATCAACATTTGTTTACTTCTTTTCCTATTGATGGGGATTTGGACTGTTTCCAGTTTGAGGCTATTATAAATAAGGTCACTGAATATTCATATTACAAGTCTTTGTGTAGGTACATGTTTTCCTTTCTTGTGAGTAAATGCTAAAGGGCAGAACTGGTAGGGTATTATGTTTAGCCTATAAGAAATTGCTAAAGAGTAAGAAATAAATGGTTATAGCTTTTTACATTCCTATCAGTAATGAGTGAGCGTTCTGGTTACTCTATCTCACTAAGACCTTTTAATTTTTTGCCATTATTGTAATTTCTCATTGTGGTTTTATTACATTTATCTAATGAGTCACTGTGTTGAGTGCTATTTCATGTGCTTATTGGCCATTTGTAGGTCTTTAGTGAGGAGTCAGCTTAGGCCATTTGTTCATTTGTCGTTGGCCAATTTGTCATTTTATTATTGAGTTGGAACAATTCTTGATATATTCTGGATAAAAGTCCTTTGCGAGATATGTGTTTGTGCATATTTTCTCCCAGTCTCTGGTTTGTTTATTAATGTCTTTTTAGATGATCATAAATTTAAAAAATTTTCTTTTATACTTAGTGCTGCCTCCATCCTGTGTAAGAACTCTTCACTTACCTCACTATGTTGAAAATATTCATTTGTATTTTGATTGCTAGAGCTTTATTATGGGTCTTTTAATATTTTGTCAATGTGCAGAATTATGTTGATTGTTTTTCAAAATTGAAAACAAATTTTTATTCCTGATGGATTTTAATTTTTATGTATTGCTGGATGTATACGTTTATGTGGGCTATTTGTGTTTTAAAATTTCCTTCTCTGTTTTGCTAACAGAGAGGTTATGCTAACCTCTAAAAAACAATTTAGAAGTGTTTCCTCTAACCTTTATTTACAGGGTTACTTTAAGAATTGATAGAATGAATGTATTTTAAATCTTGAAAAACTATATGTGATATACCATACACAAAACATTATTTTATTTTAATTAATATTAGTATGTCACATAAGTGCTCTATTAAATGATATTCTATTTTCTGAACATTTCTAAGCTAAGGGGCAACATTATTGATTTGTTCAGCATTCTTAATTGAAAGATAGTATATTTAGCTCCAGGATAATAAAAAAAATCAGATATAGTCTACTTTTTATAGAGCTTTTTCATAGTTGTGAGTAGACACATTATAAAATACAAAGTTCATTCTAAAATATCAAATCTGTCTCCATTACAGTTTCCTATTAGTATGTCAATGTATTCTAATTCTTCTAGTTGGTGTTACATGAATGGGGGAACTTATTGTAATTATAGACCCACACATTATCATACTACCTCATATTTCTTTGCTTCCATGATCTTGTTGGGAAATAATCTATACCCCTAATCGTATACAGTGCGTTTCATGTTTAGAGTATGGCAGAGTTAATAAACAGGAACACAGGAATGGATAGGGAGCCGATAACTATTAAGCATCTACTTGGTGCCTGGAAATTAGGTAAATTTGTGGAAATTACGTTACTTTATTCTCAAAAACACACTGGGTAAACCAGCATTACTTCATTAAAAAATAATATAATGAAAAAATATCAGTCCCTTCCAAAATAGACAAACTGCTTTAGATATAGACAGACTGACTCTGTCTAGAAATGCAAATGAAGATTTTTTTCTTCACCAAATTGAAGGTACAGGTGGGAACTCCGCAGGTTAATCTTATGCACCAGTCATGCTGCTAGGTCAGCAAAGAGCCATTAGTAGATCCCTTTGGATTTGGTTCTGTTAGACTCTTGTTCTTCAGGCACTCTGCTTCCCATCCAAACACTCTACCAGACTGGGAATCTCCTAATATGAACAAACCTTCACTCAAGATATCTAAATGGCGACTCATTCTTTAATTCATTTAGTAAATATTTGCTAAGCTAGGTAGTGGGCTAATTAAGAATTGGAAATGCCAGTGTGAATAAGATGCCAGCTCTCCCCTTAAGAAACTCCTGGCTCAGGAATCCTAGACTGGGACATGTGCAAGTTTATGGGCAATAGGAGACATGGCATCTGACAGCTGCATTAAAATCTTGGCGAGACACTCAGCGGGGGTGGGGGGAAGGGGAGGATAAGGGCACAAAATGGAGTAGAAAAGGACACAAGTAGAAAAGGACACAAGTAGAAAACGGAGACGGATCACGGGTGAATTGGTGGTGGGTTACCCAAGGGGAATACAAAATGTAAAAGATATAAATAACAATGAAAATATGTATTAAAAAAAAAGAAAAGAAAAGTGAGTTGCCAAAGAGTACATGCAGTAAAATACTGTGAAACTAAAAAGCAAGCACACTTAAGCAATCTATTGCTAGGTTATACCCATACAATAAAAATATATGTATTAAAAGAAAATAAAAAATAAAATCAAATCTGATGGGAGCTTAGAGTTACGCAGTTCTTGGTTGATTATCAGCAGTGCCTCACTAAAGGTGGTAACTGTGTTGTGACCGTGATTTCAATATAGGAGTAGGGGGCAAACAAGAGTGCCCCCAAAGTCCCACAGCTAATTGGAGACAAAAACAGGATTTCAGTGTGTCCACAGTCCTGATAGCACTTTGCGGTTACAACTAAATGAGACAAAATAAAACATGGGTGAAAGGGGAAGTGGAAAACTTGGTTTTGCTGCCTCTGTGAAAATAAGCGTATGACTCAGATTTCTGACAGCGGGACCTGGTGGTCCATGTCGTCAGGGTCTGTAAATGTCCCAGTTACTGGCTTCAGAAGAGTTAGGCTCAGCAATAGAAGCTGCTGTGAGCCCCAAACTGGGATAAGCATTTCTTTGAGTTGGTACATAAACATGTATATGACAACAATAAGGGTTTTCTCGATGATTTCCACAGAAAAATAAATATAGCTGTATCTCATTTATTTGGAAATTAAATATACCAACAGCACACATCTGGCACATAATAAAGAATCAGAAAACAGTAAAACTGCAAATATCTAGATGTCATAAACAAACACTAAATCACATGCAAACTATTTTATATTCCATTTAAAATGCCCTTATGTCCTCAATCTATTGCATCTATCTAAATGTGCATATCAGGTTCCCAAACCTATTGGAATACTAAGAAAAACCTCTTCATTTGATTTATGGAAAATGGCGAAAAGTGACGTTCTGGAAAAAAAAAAAAGGATAAGACAAAAAATAGAAAAAGTAGCTGTAACAACGCAAAGATCTCAGCATCAATTCAGATTTGGTCAGAGACTCTCAGTGGATCCTCAGGATTACCCTTGTATAAGTACACACAAGAAGGATGGTGTTTTTAATGAATCATCAATATAAGATTAAAATAATTAACTGATTTCGGGCTAATTTTCTTTTTTTTTTTGATACGGACAATTTTCTAGGTTTTTTTTTTTTTTTTTTTGTATTGCGGTAACATTGGTTTACAGGACTCTGTGATTCAGAGGTACAGGTTCACCTGTCTTCAGATGTGTTACCACACCATGCCCTCCACCAAAGCACCCATAATCTTCCACCATAGTCCACTGGGGCCCTTCTACAAGTTGCTCTCTACTCGCTTCCTCTCCCTCGGGTAAAGGCTAATTTTCTAAGTAGGTAGGGGTTTTATAGTATATTTATGATATTCCCTGATCATTAATGGCATCAATCATCATTTAGTGGCATTACTTACACTAAGAACTAAGTCATCTGAAAAATTTACTAGTTACACAAAGTGATGTAAACCCAGAGGATCTTAGACAACCAGGTGCATTAACATTTAAAAATGAATTCCAGTTTCCACTCCAACTTTCATTGCAATAGGAGCAGGTGACCAGGGACGTGATTGTCCTGTTGGTCCAAGACAGTGGAAAATCGCCCCATCCCAGCAACCCCTGACACTGCCAGTGTGGAGTGGTGGTTTATGAAGTCTCCCCAGTGGGTGCCCTTCTGATCTCAGATCAGTGAATCTTGGGAAGTGGGGATGACAGCCCTTACCCATGAGGTTCCTGGGGTGGTCTCACCACATGCATGCTGTTTCCCCAACCCACCTACACTCTCCCTTGTACCAGGTCCTAATCGCAAATGTCACAACAGTAACTAAAAATAATTTTTGAGTGTGTGTTAAGTAATCATCCTGACAGCCTTTTGTTTTACTTCCTTATTCTTACTCTATTCCAGTTGTGCTAAAAATGTCAAAGTGTCTGATAAAAATGCAAAAGAAGCCTGACACACCAGGGAGAAAAAAAATAAGGACTTGGATAATTTGCAAACCAGATAATGAGTCCTTGTGTCATTGATTCAAATGTACAGCTTCTTAATAGATGTTTTAAATGTTAAGTCAATTGTTTCTTCTCTCTCCGTAATGGAAATGCTGATCCAAAGTTGCACAAAGCTGTTAAGCAGCTTTTCAGAAGTAGTGAGGGAGGCTTAAGAAATGGATTTATAGAAGGGGTGACCTTATATTGTCAAAAGGACTAAGAGGCTCGTGCACCTTTTAATATTCCCTGTATTTGAAAGAAGATGTTCTTGTTCTCCAATCAAGAGAAACTGCCTTTCCCGAGTAGGAACATAGATCTCAGTAAGATCTTTAAATGCTACCTAAGTACAATTTGTGTTGGTCAGAGTTTTTACTTCTTTTATGTCCTGAACACCCTTGGGAGCCTGAGGGAGCCTATGAACCCTTTTCAGAATGTTCTTAAATGTATAAAACGAAAAACAAAGCATCACAAGGAAACCACCTCTCTGTAAACATAATTATAAAAATGTGTGATACAGTGATATATGCTTCTTTATCAATGTATTTTAAAAAAATATTTATTTATTTATGCATACAAGCTGTGGTATAGGTCAGAGGTGTGTGTGTGTTGGGGGGGGCGATGAGAGGATTCACCAGAGACAGAGTGGGGAGTAGAACAGGCAGATTGACTGAAATACACTGCTGAGGGGAGCAGCGGGGGAGACAGGAGAGGTCTGCTGCACCATGTGGGAAGCTCCCTGGCCGGGGATCGAACTCGTGCTGCAGTGGCTGGAGATGGCTTGATAGTGCTGTAATTTAACCCATTGTGCCACCAGGGAGGCCCCTTCTTTATCAGTGTATTCAATAACATAATCTAGCAATAGCAATGATGAACATAGATGATATTTTAAGGTAGCTGAAGCAGCTGTAATGGGAAGTAGGAATACCTGTGATTTCTACAGGAAACATTCAGATCCTATGAATACTTTGGTGGTTTATGGACAATATTTGTGTTTGAAGGAAATGTTAAAGTTCAGTTAAAAATTTAGTGAAAATGAAGTTACTGTTTTGGCTGCTATGTGTTCAGACTCCCTGGCTTGTCCACAGGCCCTTTGGAGGGTTCAACAGCCATTAGCAAAGGGCCCCCAGAACAGGTGAATCATCATAGGAATAGGAGCATGGTTGAGATAAATTAAGTTTCTTCATCTAAATGTCTGTCTATAATCCCAAATGAAGTTATGGACATTTGTATTTTTAACTCTCAAATGGAAATATCATTCATTCACTCAGTTATATTCTTACTTGTAGCCTTTCTTTTGAAAGAATGAAGTAGCTTGCATAAATGTATACAGCTAGCTATGATAAAATGACAAGTAGTAAGCTGAGAAGAAAGGAGCAGAAGATTAGCGTTAAAAGTAAGAGTTGTTTTGAAGTGAAGTGAATATACAAGTGTGGAAGGTTCTAGACATTTACTAGAGTCTGATTATAAATACGATTCTAAGTTTTATGATAATGCAAAGGGCAAGAAACAGTTATCGATTCATGATCAATCTCCTGTAAAACAAGGAAAATTTCAACTGAAGGAAAACTCCTGTAAAACAAGGAAATTTTCTACTGAAACTAGAGAGAAATTGCTTCCACAGGTCTTGCATTATCACAACCGTCTTATTTTCGGCTGCAGTAGCAAAATACCACTGACGGATGATCTGAACAGACACTTCTTTCGGCTCTGTAGGCTGGGAAGCCTGAGATCAGGCGCCAGCATTGTCGGGTTCTGGTGAGAACCTCTTCCTGGCTGGCAGACGGCCACCTCCTAGCTGTGTCTCCACACTGGGTGGAGAGAGATCTTTCTCTTGTTTCTTCTTGTCTCAGGGCACTGATCTCATAATGAGGTCTGTTCTCATGACCTAATTACTTTCCTTAAGGCTCCATCTCCAAATACCATTAAACTGGGGATTAGGGTATCAACTTGATGAATTTGTTTTTTGGGGGGAGGGGCACAGTGGTACATTGTGTAAGGAAATCAACAGTTATTTTCAAAAACTTCTTTGCTTCATTGGGCTATCTTTTATAATTTCTCACCGTAAATCACTGACATAGATTTCTACTTGTCAAGTTCAACATAGGAATGGATTTAATTTGAGGCAACTTGCATAAATGTATACAGCAAAATACAATGAAATGACAAGTAATTAGGTGAGAAGAATGGAACAGAAGATTAGTAGTAAAAGTAAGAGTTGTTTTGAAGTGAAGTGCATAATTTGAAGGGCTATATTCAGTCCTCTGGCCATTGCAGCACTGTATTCAACATACAATAACCAAGTTATGCAGACAGCCTAAGTGCCCAATGAGGGTGAGTGGGTCGGGGGGATGTGTTCTATATACACAATGGAATCCCACTTAGCTCTACATAAAGATGAAATCTTGCTACTTGTGACAACATGAATGGAACTGGAGGGGATTATGCTGCTCAAAATAAGTCAGAAGGAGAAAGACAAATACTGGACAATTTTACTCATGTGGAATATAAATAGAATACAAAACAAAGAACAATCAAAACCAAACCAAACAAACCCTAGAAATGTGACTGTAGAATTGAGTCTACTAGAGAGAGGGGGTTTGGGGTTGGGGAGCAAAGCAGGGAAGGTCCTAAGGGACTGTGGTGGAGGATGATGGGTACTTTGGTGGTCACTGTGGTGTGGTAGGTAACACACATGTGAGGAGGTGTCAGTCTCTATCTCCAAATCATATACAGTGTTGTGAACCAAAGCTACATCAAAAAAAAAAAAAAGATACAATAAAAATGAGTAGTCTACAAAATTACTAAAGTAAATAGTGTAATTTTTTTAACCTTTTGGAAATATAAATATTATTTATTTACTTTTCAGTACCACACCCTTGAAGTTACATATTGTTGAAATATTGATAGAGTAATAATAATCAGTTTTTAAATTTAGTGAATCAGTTTAAGTCTGCTGAAAGCTATAAATGCAGACACATTAGTTTCAGCATGAAATTTAAGGGACTCACCAATCTAAAGCCTCAGCAGTCTGAGTAGTAAATAACTCTGGGATAAGGCGTAATCGATATGCCTTTAAACATTATATAGATATTATTTATTGTAACTGAGCATTTGACATGGATTGGGAGCCAGCAAGTTGGACTTAGCGCACCTGGGGAGGCTGGAGATGGAACACATGCGCCCCCCAGCCTGGAGACGAGGGCCTGCAGGCGCATTTCACAGAACGAAATGTTAGTATTTCAAGGTTGGAGAGGTGACTGGGGCAGACAACCTCAACTCTTGTGCCCAAGGTTCTCATACTTTGGGGAGCTTTGAAAATGTCCACCTACAAGCACTATAGTCCCAGGAGGTGAGGAGCCAGGTGTGGAAGACCCCAGCCTCCAACCCAGCACTCTTCACAGACCAGCTGAGACCAGCTGGTCCTGTGGCATCAGGGATAACCAGAGCAGATCAGATTTTGTGGGGCTTGAAGCTTGTACAATTTAGGGGGTCTTCCAATATAAAATTTCTAAGAGAAAATTTTAAGAAACAATAATTAAAAGTCACTCAAGGTGACAAATACCAGAAACAATCCATTATTCAGCAATGGAAGTTGATCTGCCTGACAGGCCTCTAAAATACTTTCCCTCTGTATCTCCAGATGGATGATTTCTGATTGCCTCTTCATATGGCAATGATTTTGTAACATCATTTTTGTTAGAGAAGACAGAAAGTCAATCGAATGTGTCCTTTAGCCTGAGTGGAACGGAGTTCTTTTTATTTTTTTATTGATTGTTTAAAAAAACTTATTTTGGGTTTATAATTAATTAATAAAAAATTATTTATTTGTGCATACAAGAGCTGGGGTGGAGGCCAGAGGTGGGGCGCTGTGAGAGGATTCACCAGAATCCTGTGAGGAGCAGAACAGGCAGATTGACTGAAATACACTGCTGAGGGGAGCAGCGGGCAAGATAAGAGAGGTCTGCTGCGCCATGTGGAAATCTCCCTATTCTGGAATTGAACTCATGCTGCAGTGGCTGCTGATACCTTCATAGGCTGAGACTTAACCCCTTGCGCCACCAGGGAGGCCCTGGGTTTATAATTTATTAATGGTAATGAAAATTTCTTGAATCTCACATTTTCTTTAACTCTGAGCATTGAAATTAAAATACCTTTGCTTATATGTATTATATATAGAATATCTATGTATTATGTAACACATAATAGATATTATGTAACACATGTTATGTAATTGGTAATATGTGACGTGATCTATGGACCTGAGCCGTCATTTAACCATGCCAGGTGAGTTGACCAGTGGGAAGTAAGTATTCTTGGAAGTTAGTGCTACAGTTGGTCACCTCACAAGCGCTTAACTGTGTAAGGAAGCAACATGATTATATGCCATTCATTACATGCAGTCCATTCATCAATAGTTATTCCTACTTTCGGAACTTAGGGCCACAGCTCACCCTCACAGCATCCTTCTGCTTTCCTTTCTCCCACCCTCCTCCTTGCGTTGCCTCCGTTGGTGTCAGCTGTCTTTACAGCAGCTCCATGCAGCACTCTAGAAGATTCCTTAGGTCGTATTCTGAAGAGAGCTAGACCAAGGTAGGAGGAGGAAGCGTTTCCTACCATGTTCAACTTTGTTAACATTGGGAATGTGGAAGTCTTCAGGAAAGACCCCAATCCCACTGTGTGGGTGTGGTCTCCCCATAGAGCCTTACACGACAAATATCTCAGAACCCATCAGCCTAAGATCAGTTCGAGATAGAATCACTTGGAAAAGTGTGGGACGTGTTTCCATTCATGATGAAAGGGTGTTGAAGGGTATAGGTACAGAGGCCACAGAATGTGATTCCAACCTGGAAAATTAAAACCGGATAGAATAAGATGCTACTTTCAACTATGAAGCTCTTAAAACCTTACACATAGAATATTTTAACTGATTAATGTAACTTTTGGGTGAGTGTCCCAAAATAATTGGGTGCAAAATATATGGTTTGGTTAGTGATTGAGTTAACTTCATACAATTATTGATTCTAAACCAGTTAAATGGGAAGTGAAATCAAACAAAAATGTTTGGGTTTAGAATAGTTGGCCTGTAGTTCTTTTCTGGGGTCAGGTAGCAAGGTAACTTTTCCATTAGAGATAACCCCAGCTTGCAACAATAAAAGCTATTGTTTTCCAATACAAGAATGCTTATTTTAGTTCCTGTGTAAGGGGAGAGTCTGTGGATCCCACCCAAGAGTGAGTTGCTAAGTCACTCTTCAAAGCCCATGAGAAGTACAGTGTTTATACATTTGATTACATTTTAGGGTTATCTACTTTGCTTGCTTGTTAAAGGGGATAAGTACCATTTCTTTCAGTATCTACATTTAAATAAATTGAAAATAATATTTTCAGAGACTCGATTGAGGGATCAAAATAAGTTGGAATAAACTGTGTTTACCAGAAATTCTCCTGTTTTGGGCTTGATCCACTGAGAGGCCAAACCTGCATTTTTCTTTTAATGGAGGTGGAGAGGAGCTGTCACTTCCCCCTGGGAGGGCACACAGATGCCATGCTGGGTGGTGGGAGGGGTGCCCTCCCTCATGCGCGGGGGGGGGGTTTAGAAAATGAGCAGAGAAGGCGTCCAGAACTTGCAACGGTCCGCATTAGCTTCAACTGATTTTCACCAATCCTGGAAATGAACTTTCACTTTAAAATAATCCAACGGGTGAAGTTATGTAAATCATTAAGGCATAGAAGTCCTGTATTTTGGGGAAAAAAAAAATCAATTAGAAGAGTGTAGATTCACAATTTTTTTTTAAGTCATAAAAAACTTTTCTTGAATGAAAGGATACCTGGGTCAAAGCAAAACCAGCCCACCTCACCCCTGCCTCAGCACCCTCCCGGGTCTCCTTCCGCCCACCCAGCACCCTGCACGCTGTGGATGGAAGAAAGCGTCTCAGCTGAATGAAAAGCTCCAGGGAGAGTTGAGGCTTTAGGAGGTGAGCCTCTGACAATAGCATTTTCAGGGTGGAATGACTCATAACTCTTCAGTGAAGGAAAGGACAGTATTTCCTGAGAGCTCTCTGGGGTGAAGTATCGTGAGAAACAGAAACATTGGCATCCTTTTTTCATTTGATTGTGTGTGTGTGGGGCGTGGGTAGGGTGGGCAGAGGGGCAGAGGGAGCGGAAGGAGGGGCTGGTGCTGGTTACCTTGTTGAGATCAGCAGACACCCCTTCAGCTCCTCAATGCTCTCCATTTCCTTTGCTTGCTTTGGGTTTGTGTCATTGTTCAGTTGAATTAACTCGAACCAGTCTGCATGAACAAATAAAAATTTCCTCTTGATTTGAAATTATGTAATTGACGATAATGTTTGGGAAGCTAAAGTTAGGTTTCAGGCTTATGTTAAGTTTAAGTGTTTATTATGAAGTTTTCAACACATCAACTCTAGAAAGACATTTTGTGGACAGTTTGAGAAATGGTCAAATCAAAGTGGTAGTGTATATGAAGATCATTGTAATATGTCTTCTATTATGTCCAATTTATTTCTAAAAAAGTTGAAAAATTAATCTCTGAACTTGAATGCAATTTTTCCAGTGAATTTTGAGATAAATAATCTTTGCATTCGGCTGTTGACATAGCACAATAAAAGAAACACAGAAATATAAAGAAATGAAATATTTGAGATTGTCCCAATTGTTGAGTCTTGTGTTACTGGTCTTGCTCTGTGTTCTATGTGCTGGTAACAAAGACTGGAAATGTGCATGTGAACTTTCATATTATTTTGCACACCAGGGCCGCTTGCTCAACAACAGAGAGAAGAAAAGAATGCTCTCCAGAGCATTGCAGCTCATTGGGGTGCTGTCCAGAATTCATGTATGCTCGATAAAGTTAGTGGCGTGCCAGGGCCTCTGCTGAGATGAAAGGAGCTAAATGTAACTTGTCAAGCAGCTCGGATATTAGCTGTATTCACCATCCATGAGGAGTGCTAAGATTGGTTCTTGCTGTCACCGTCTATATAGTCCACCTCTGGAAATACCGCACATTTTCAAAACACACAGAAGAAAATGAAGTAGGAAATGCGCAAGTTAAGAGTGGCTAGTAGATGTTGGGTAATGAGTAATTTTTGCTTTCTTCTATTCATCATTTATCTTTTGTGTTGTTAAGTTGACAACAGTGCAAATATTTATCTTTTACTATTAAGGACTATTTAAAAAATGGAATAAAATGTGGCTATTGGCAGAGCCAACCTTGGGGTTGTAGTTTAGACATCGCAGACTTGACTGATGAATTCAAAAGGAGCTTGGACTATAGAACCCATGGGCTCTCTGGGCTAGGAAGTCTGGCAGCACAGGAGGGGGCGTGTCTGCTGGTGGAGGGGTCCCTGACCCACACCCTCCCCCAACCCCTAGACATTCTAGAATGTCTGTAGATTCTAAATGGAGAGCATTCTAGTCAAAGGAGAGCAGGTGTGCAAAGTCCTTATCAAAGTAATCATCAGAGGGCCTCCCTGGTTCTCTAGGGTTAAGTATTAGCACAATTACGGTATCACCCCTGAGCATGAGTTGATGGGGGGGGGGGTTGCTAATCCATATATGGCAGAGCAGACCTCTCCCGTCTTGCCCAATGCCCCACCTTGGCAGTGTATTTTGGTGAATCCACTTGTTTTGCTCCCCATTCTGTCTCACCCCCCCCAACCCCCACACCTCTGACCTATACCCCAGTTCTTCTATGCAAAAACAAATAAATCTTAAAAACAACAACAAAGTAATGATCAGAAACGTGTGTGCAAGTGGGGTACCTAGCAGAGGTGGGGGCTGTACAGGCGACCCACCCAGGAGCAGCTGAGTGGTAGTTGTCCTCCAAGAGAACATCAGTGAAAAATGGATGAAAGGAACCATGACACAGTATCTTTCCAAATTCTCAGTGATTTAGATCATATATATATGAGCTTGAATACCACTCAGATAAGTGTCTGCAGCTGCCTTTTCCTGGACATGGGTGGGACTGTGTGTTTAGTTGGTTTTCATCTTGAAATGGCAAAAATATAGGACCAGCTTTACAGGAATGCTGGGAGAACTAGGTGATGAATGCATGCAGGCATTAGCACATGCCCACACAGATGAAGTGCTGATTTGAGTCGAAGACCTCTTGGCTATTGCCATTCTCATCACTATTGTTTGGGTGAGGTCCCCTCTCCTTTGCTCTGTTCTTCTTATTTTCAGGTGATTGTGTAATTTGATCTTATGTGTCATACTCAAATGGATTTTGGCCAAGATTTTGTTCCTGCTTTTTAATAGAGATTGCTTCTCAGAGTGTATTAGAAAAGGTTTAGATTAAACCGTAAGTGGAGAGATCTTGAGCAAAGTTTTAATAAGAATTGTGCCATCTCGGAGTTGAATTTTTACTGAAAAAAATTGGCACTAATGTCATTTTTTAGATTTAGGAAGATTGTAAGAATAACTATTAACACTTGGTGGAGGTTAATATATTATTGAAAGTGGTAATTTTCACGATTTTGAACTTATTTTCAAGACATAATTGGAATAATTTGCCATAGACATCAGCCTCTATTCCTTTGGAAATTACAGTGATTAAATTAACTCCAGGCAGCCTCTCATTGTTATTTCAAGATAATAGGACGCTATTGAGGATTGGTTGGGAAAATGAATGATACATGTTTTATTAGACTTCACTTCTGAAACATTTTTCATTACTCTTTCTGTCTGGCTATAGTTTATATATTCAAGATTGAATACAGCTTTCTTTACTGTATTTGGCCTAGAAAACTAATGCAAATGAAAATACTGCTATTCCTAGGAATAAAGTATAGTTTTTTTTCTTTAAATTGGGGGGGTATCATATGCCAAAAGAAAATAATTCCATAGAAAGCTGTAAAGGGAATTTTGTTCCTTCTACACTCCCACACCTCTAGCCTACACCTTAGTTCTTCTATGAAAAAACAAATAAATCTTAAAAACAACAACAAAGTAATGATCAGAAACGTGTGTGCAAGTGGGGTGCCCAGCAGAGGTGGGGGCTGTACAGGTGACCACCCAGGAGCATTTTCTGGGTTCTGTCTCTGCTTCTTTACAAAATGAAACACTGGACAATAATATCACACTGATGATTCAGGCATTTGAAATTACTCTTTTACTTTGGGAAATGAGATATTCAAATCATTGAGTGTCGGGGAAATTGTGCGTGGATAGAAGAGTAAATGGGTCGTGATCTGTCATCTGGGCTGGAGACCTTCTGGAGGTGGCAAAGTGGTGTCTGTCGGTCAGTGGAAAATGGTGCCCTCCTTCTTGATGAACTTTTCTAATTCTCACTGATTTTAAATCTTATGCATGCTTGAATACCGCCCAAGTAAGCATCTGCAGCTGCCCTTACCTGTACATGGTGGGATTGTGTTTTAAGTTGTAGCGTTATTTTCTGGCTTTTGCCTCCATCAGTGCCTTTGACTTCTAGGTGAGAAAACCTGTTTGTGCTCTCTCTGATGGGAATATCTTCTTTGAGATTCATGCTGTTGGCTGTGAATCAAGTCCATATACTACTGTCTCAACTTTTCTTTGCTTGATTGTGAACGAAACGATTTAGATTGTGAAGTCCTTGGATTGTGAGTTACAATGGCAAAAAGAAAACTTTAAAAAAACTAACTTAATATGCCAAGAAGTTCTTCTCAAAATGCTGACTGCTACATGTTGAAACAATGCTGTTTTTACTGCTTTGGGAAGTAGAAGGAAGTGATGTGAAGTCTTGTGCTAGGGAGAAAGAAAGAACTGGTGCATTACTAGGTGCACCAAATGCAAAGACAAAGACATGAACAAAAATCAATTACTTGACATCCAAGGCAGCTAACACTCCTCTACTTCAATATTGTTTCTGGTTTAACTATTATAATTTAAAATCATTATAGTTGGAAAATGTTTAGATCGAGTATAGTATCACATTGTCTTATAATTTACCATAAAACAAGAATTGTAAGGCACACCTTTTGTACAATGGGGAGTTTGGGTTGTAGAAGAGAAAGAATAATCTCTAGATATATTTGACATAAAAAAATAAAGGGCTTCTTACTCTATCATGATATTTCTCATGTCTCTCTACTTAAATTTTGGACACGGAAGTAGAGTCATTTGCTATATAAACTTGGACAAATTTCCATTCAAAAACAAGATGTGATAAAACCAAACTCAGGGGGTGGTTGTACAAATGAAATAAGTTAATTCTTGTCAAAGCACTTTTCAATTGCAAACCTTGAGTTAAATTTACTATATAAGAGGTGGTCACTAAATGTTATAAACGAGTGAGAGAAAATGGTAATCCAACCTATATTGTGCTTTTGCTAATGTATAGAAAGAAGCAACATGTTTCAACTTCACTTATGTACCACTACCAAAATGTCTGTCCTCTAAGGGAAACTGACAAATCCAGTTAGAGACCTTATCCAGTTAGAGGGACAAAATCAGTTTGAGGGAAAACAGCTGGCCTGAATTCTAAACAATATCAGTCATCAAAGACAAAAGGAACCATGACACAATAGTATATATGCAGTGGTGACCATTAATTGGCTCTTGAATTTAAAATAAAAATATATCAAATTTCCCAGACTGGAAAGGCCATTATTGAGATAATTGGGAAAATTTAAATGGCATGTTAGATAATTATATTGTAGCATTTAAAATCTCCCAGTTGTGATCATCCTTATATAGTTAAATTGATCAGGGTATTTGTTCTAAGGAGGTACATAGTAATAAAGTATTTAGGGGGAAAATCTTCATATCTATAAATAATTCTCAAATGGTTCAATGGAATATTTATATATAGAGATAAAGCAAATGTGCCAAAAATTATTAATTCAAGAGTCTAAATTAAGGCTATCCAGGTGTTCATTGTTAAGTATTTCTGCATCTTTTCTACAATTTTGAACATTTTTAAAATGAAAGGTTGGAGAAATATGTCAAATGTTTAAAAAAACCCCAATACCTGAAACTGTTGTTACTAAAAACAGGCTTTTGTGAAGTATGCCTTTTACAGATCATGTTTTTCTATCATTTCATTTTACTGTAAGATATATAGTTTAAAATAGAAGGATCTTACAATATAGGCAGTAGCTGAGGGAAATTTATAGCATTGAATGTATATATTAGAAAAGAACAAAGATCTAAATCATTCATCTAAGTTTCATCCAAGTAAACTAGAAGAGAAGAGTACATTAAATCCAAAGTAAGTAGGCAAAAAGAAATCATATGAATTGGAGTGGAAATCAATGAAATTGAAAATAGGGACTCAGAAGAGAAAATCAAGAAAACCAAAGGTTGGCTCTTAAAAGGAAAGGTAAAATCAATAAGCTTTTAGGCAGGCTAACCAAGAAACAAAGAGAAATGATTGAATTTCTAGTATCATAAATTAAAGAGGGGCATCACTACAGATTCAAAAAGAATTAAAAGGGTAATGAATGAATGCTGTGAACTACAGATTTTCCTTGTTAGCTGAAAGTAGAGATACCCTATTTGGTATGCTTTTGTAGGTTACTTTTTGCTACTGGGAGCACTCAGAGAGTCCATATAAATTAATGGTAACAGCACTATCAGAGTACAAAAATAATCTACCAAATCACACCAGATAGAACACTGTACATTTGGATAGCAGAGGAGAACTGTATGCTGACTCATTTGATAACATAGGTGAAATGGACTTATTCCCTTGAAAGATAAAATCTGTCAAAACTCACACATGACGAAATAGATGATCTTAATAGTTCTGTATCTATTAAAAATTGAATAAATGATTATTACTTCACCACAGTTGACATTTTGTTCATGAATTTTAAGTGATACTTGTCACATTCATATTTTATAAAATTGATTATCTTATGTTATTGATAAAAATGGATGCATTTTACCATATTCAAGAGTTTTCAAATCTGTTTTCTAGTAAAACATTTCTGATTCTCAAATTAATGGCCTCCTCAACATGATATGTGTCTAGAAAGGGCTTGGCTTGTTATTAGAAAACAAAAATATGTTCTAAGGGAATCTTGTATTGGTTGGAAGACTGGATTAGGTGAACTGTATGTTCTCTTTTAATATAAAACTTCATATTTCTTATGTAAGATGATACCAGCTATACCCCCGATGACCTAATTAGATAATTGGAGTATTGTTAAACTTACATAAATTATTGCCTCGAATCACATCAGGGACAAAGCTAGTGGTGAAAAGGGCAGATTCTGAACTTAGATACCCTGGGATTGAACTTTGGCCATGACACTTTGTAGCTCTGTCACCTTGGCCATGTGACATGCCTCAATTTTCACACTGGTTGAGTGGCGATAAAGCTGGTACAAGAATTTTATGAGTTGATATGATTATAGCTCTTAGGAAAATATTTGATATTTTGTTATGCACTCAGTAAGTGTTAGTTCTGATGGTGAAGCATGAGTGACATTGTCATCAGTTGGGGTATCTGTGCGTCTTGGATATGTTGATATGTTTATGTCTGGTAATGATTTCTGTCAATGTCTATATTTCTCAAGTGTTCTGCTTTATCATTTATTTCGTTAAGTACTGTCTTGGTTCCACCTGGAACCAACATGAAGGCAAAACACAAGTTCCTCACTGTTTTCTACTTTCACCAGTATTGGAGGTGTTACTTTTTCCATTACATTTTCTTCTGTTTTTCATTTTCCATTTTCTGTCATCCACATTGCCTCATGCTGTTTGTTTTGCATGCACTCTCTTCTGAATCTCAAATTTTACAATAAAGGGAATTATTATGTCACTTAAAAAAAAGCAAAATTTAATGTTTAACTAAGAGAAAGTCTGAACCAGCTACTAAGATAATGAAATGTTCTCCAACTTGATGCAAAAACATTAATTACTTTCATATTTACTACTGTCATTAAGTAACAGTGAAGGGCCCTTGGTTACGTGTAGTCCCTCTGATATATTACAGGCATATTCTCAATTCACATGTGTGTAGTGGGAGCTAATAGTTCATCTTTAATTCTCATTCACATGTGCCTATATTTCTGGTGCCATGATTACTTTGAATTCCGCACAGAATTCTATCTTTTTTACTTTTTTTATTGTGATAAAATACACATACCATGAAATTTGTGATCTGAATCATTTTTCAAGTGTACGTCAGTGGTATTAGATACGTCCACATTGCTTTGTGACCATCACCACCATTCAGTCCCGTTACTCTCCATTTTGTAGGATTGAAGCTGTATCCATTTAACAATCTCCATTTTCCTCTCCCTAATCCCTCAAATCCACCATTATACAATATTTTTTGTGTGTGACTGGATTGCTACACTTAGCATAATGTCCTCAAGTTTTAATCCATGTTGTAGCATATTGTTGAGTTTCCTTCTTTTTCAAGGCTGAATAATATTCTATTATGTGTGTACCACATTTTGTTTACCTGTTCATCTATCAATGGACACTTGGGTTGTCTCCTCACTTCAGTTGTTGTGAATAACGCTGCTATGAACATGGATGTACCTCTTTGAGACCGTGCTTTCAGTTCTTTTGGTTATATACCTAGAAGTCAATGTGATGGATCATATGGTAATTCTATTCTTAATTTTTTAGAAACTGCCATACAGTTTTCCACAGCAGCTGTATCATTTTACATTCCCACCAACAGTCTTCACAGAATTCTTAAGTACAGAATGCTTGTTTAATTATTTTGACATATTCCTGCTGGGCAGTGAATATTGTGAAAGTTTATGTGAATACATTTTGGACACAAGGTTATATTTTTCCTATTCCTTTTTTTCTGCTGTGCCTCTGAGAATTATGTTCTAAGACCTAGTTAATGTTAATTTATGTTACCAGGTGATTCAGAGTGTCAGTGGACTTTTTCCAGAACAGAAACATGCAGGGCCAAGTGTCAAACGCCTAATGGAAAAACAACTCGGGCTCCGTGGGCTTCTTGGCTTATTTTAAAATAAACTCTAAGTTAAAATTCCATGTGCTAGCAGGAAAGGAATAGATGACCACATATGTTTTCTTCTTGAAGGCTCATAATTTTTTTGTACAAAATATAGCAGTGTAAACAGAATTGGAGACAACTGGATTATAGAGAAGAGAATCGGCTAGCTGAAGAAATGCTTACATAGAGGTTGTTCTTTGAAACAAAGTCTGCAAGTTTTTCAAATGATCAGGAAGGCAGGGTAATATTTGAACTGTTATTATTTTTTTTTTTTTTGCTTAATAGTATTTGTGCTTTCTTAAAATTTGGTTCAAAAATATGGATATAGATTTCTTTTTTTAATATATATTTTTATTGTTATTTATGTCTTTTACATTTTGTATTCCCCTTGGGTAGCCCACCACCAATTCACCCGTGATCCATCTCCATGGTCCCTTGTGTTCTTGTTCTTTTCTATTCCATTTTGTGCGATTTTCCTTCCCTCCCTCCACCTCCCCCCACCCCCTGATTTCTAAGGAACAGAATCCATTCCAAAACTGATAGGTGTTAGCTGACACTCTCAAAATCTTTTGAGTTTATTTCTACAAATTAGTGGGGCACTTACCCAGAAATTTTTCTGTTTTGTTTGTAGACACTGAGAAAAAGGGGGAGGAGAGAAATAAGCCTATTTAGGGAGAAAATGCTTTTTATTGGCAGACATTTAATTTTCCCTTAATTTATTATACTCAGTAGAAATATCAGTGTCTTTCCTAAGAAAATTACCTTCCGAGTAAGGTGTTCAAAAAATGTACTATCTTGGGTATATGTCAATTTATAATACTTTATCCAAGAAAACTTTATATACAACGTAAGGAAATTTAGAAAAGACTTTTGTTAATGATTAGTGAGGCACAAGGAGCTCTTATCAGATTAGACCGACTAAGCTGTGGTAGCCAATTAGCCCTGAAATCTCAGGCATTTAACACAACAAACTGGGATTGATTCACATTGTGTGTTCTGTGCTGGTTGGGACAAGATGGGAGGGCTCCTCAGCCCCACTTAGTCACTCTGTGTTCAAACGCAGAAGCTCCACTACCTCTTTGTTCCACCACGACAACAGGTGTCCTCAGGGTTTGCCATGAAGGGAAGAGAGAGGGGGGACGCTCTGGCACTTCTCCAGGCTGGCAGTGTCGCCCAGAACACACGTCAGAGCCCACTGAGCAGAGGTAGTCACTGGCCTCTCCTAGCCACACGGGGACAGAGGTCTTTCGGGGAGTGTGCTAATTTATCAAGCTTTTCTTTTCTAGTTAGAGCCAATGGTAAAATGACTATATGAAGTGAATGAAACCAAGGCCATTGGTTATTAATATTAAAAATAAAACTTGACCCTTATTTGAAACCATAATAAAAATAAACTTTAAGGAGACTGCAAATCTAATATGAAAGGCAAAATGTAAAAGTTCTAGAAATAAAGGTAAGATAATATCCTGGCATTGTAAACTGGAAAGTAACAAATAGCAAAGCACTAATCATAGTCATCTTTATAATCTCCAGTCTTCTGCTTAATTAGCGTTGTTTATGATTTCATTTATTTAGATCTTTAATTATTTTCAATAATATTTTATAGATTTCTTCTATAATATTTATATTATAGATTATAATAATAGATTATAATAATATAATTATAATAGATTATATAATAATATAATTAATAATTAATAATAATATAATAAAAATTATAATATAATAATATAATAATAAATAATATAATTATATTATATATAATATAATAATATAATTATAATAGATTATTATATATTATAGATAATAATAATATTTTATAGATTTCTTTCTGTAGAAGCATTACACATCTTTTGTTAAATTCTTCGTAATGGATTTAGGTTTTTTCTATTTCTTTTTTATTGGTATTTATTTCCTCACATCGTTGTTTATTTTTGTTCAGTAACTGGTTTCTCCCTTCAGGTGTAGACTCCAAAATTCTCCTACCACCATATCAACTGTGAACCATCCCCGAATTCCCTTGTGCTCTTCCCTCCCCATATTTGGAATTTTATAATCCCCATATTTGGAATTTTATGATGTCACCATATCTTCATAAAAATTACATTTTCATGCTATTTGTTGCTGGTATGTAAAATTATGACTGATTTTTATATGTTGATCTTATCTTTGGCAATCCTTCTCTACTTTTAGTTTTAATAATCACATGTAGTTTCTCTTCCACAAGTAAAATCGTATCATCTGAAAATATTGACATATTGACAGTTAATTTCTTGTTTTTTTCCAGTCATTATGATTCTTAATATTTTTTACAAGCATTTCTTATACAACATGGTTGAATGACAACTTTGGTTTATTCCTAATACCAAAATGAAAAGCTTTCAGTATTTCGCCACTGCGCGTGTGATGGGAGAAGTAAGGCCTTCCTTCCTTACTAAACTCGTGGCATGAGTGGTTCTGAGACTTGCCCAGGCCAGGAATCTGTGATGGGCCTGGCCCAGCAGCTCATCTCTGGTACACGTGGTTTCAGCTGGACTGGCTGGGGCAGAAGATCCACTGCCACAATTACTTTCCATCCTCTTGTCTGGTTCCTTGATGTTCTTGGTTTCTCCTCCACATGGTGCTTTGTTCTTCTGGGCCTATTGAGCCACATGGATTGGCTTTTTATACCATGAATGTCTCTGAGTAAATGGACTTTGTAAGTGCCATGTGGCTTCTAGAACAGGTGTTCCTTTCAGGTTTAAAGTTCTCTGAGTTTGAGCCTACAAGGCCCTATACATTGCTATTAGATTAATCTATTTAACAAAAGTGCAAGTTCTAATCTACACTGATGGCATAGTCAAATTTCACTACTATAAAGTTAAGAAAAAATAGATGATTCCTTGTTGTGTGTGTGTGTGTGTTTGTGTGTGTGTGTGTGCGTGTGTGATGACAGACTTGCTTTTGAGGTAAGATGAAATGGTCTAGGCGGTGTGAGGGCAGCGGGTGCGAGTCACACGTGGTGAGGTGGGTATGAAGCAGTGTCTAGATGATGTGAGTGAGAAGAGAACCCATTGAGGAGAGTGGGTGGGACCCAGGAAGCTGAACGGACCACAGGAAACTGCCTGGCAGAAAAGAGTCTATGGCTTTTGTTAATTAAAAACAAGTATAAAACAACCCAAAGACTAATGGAAAGTCTCACACACAAAGTCTATAAAGGAATGGAACCAAAGTATTCATAAACACACAGTGTTTGGGGGAAGGGAGCTGAAGTGACTGGCCAATTGTAGTCCGCTCTAATCTTTGCATTACTTCTCAAGACTTGGTGCAATGTAATAGTCTAATTGAAAAATAGCTAAAACCTCTTTTAGAAAGAAACACAACATATTCATTTATAAAACTTAGACTTCTAGGTTTATAACTCTAGTAATTTAAAAAATGCTTTATTGAAATCAAAAGAATGGTAGATTAGGAAGGAAAGTGATGTTTCAATCTTGTCTCAAGCTAACAAGGTATTTACACTTTTGTCCACTAGGTGTCTCTTTGCATACATGTTACAATTCCAGAGAAATCGAATCTGTTCCTGAAGGCTAGAGTTTCTGTGGATTGTGTCCACAAATATCTGAGATATTTAAGAATAGCTTTAATGGAACAGTTCTTCCTTAAGAATAAATACATGTGTTCTGGCTGTATCTCTCATTCTTAGGAATTTTGAAGACATTAGTCTAAAATTGTAAGCAAAATTCAGGTACTAACGCCAGGATTGTTAAGCTGATACAGAAACCTTAGTTTAGATTCAGTAGCCATTTTATTTAGGGTTCTGAGCAGGAATCAACCCCACATAACTTCTGAGTGAAGCATCAGTCCCAGAACAGGCTCCATCTGGCTCTGTGATCTCTTTCCCAGGAGCGACATGGACTATGTTGGTCCTCAGGCCCTCATCAGAATTACCCACTGGCAGCTTATCTATGATACATGGAATCAATGCTTGGTATTATCACAGTTGTCCAAATTTGATACTTTACCCATTCTAATTTGTCCTAACGTACAGCAGGGTAAATCTATGTCTAAGGTATATGTATCAAGAGGAAATATTGGGATTCATTCATTCTGTGAGAATGTAAAAAAATTTGGTGTTGGCAGAAAAATTGCACATACTGCTAAGAAGTTGAAAGGACAAAGATTATTATAAGAGATGGCATTGCTAATGTCCAAAGGGTCCTGAGCCTAGAGTTGGAAGGCCTGGATTCAAATTCTGACTTTATAATGTGCTAGCTGTGTAAACTACCACTGTGTGTGTCAGTTTCCGCTCTTTTGAATATATGGGTAGTATTATTTTATGGCGTTTCTGTGAAGAGGAAGAGCAGTTTGCAATAATTCTGCCAAATACCATTATGAGTGTTTATAAGGGAAGCAGTCCTGTCCTTGGCAAAGGCAGCCTTTCCTTGTTTTAGGCACAGCAGTTTAGCTCCTATGGGCTCTACCTCTCCTGTCTGCCAGGCCTTAGGTACTACTTTTGCAAAATCATTAGACTCATTATAACGCCATTTCCCCATGAAAGAGCTAGCCAGACAAAATAGGAATTTTGGCTGCCACTCCAGAACAATGCATGGAAACAGCCAGTAGCTTTTATCATAGTTGTTATTTTTCTAGCTTCTTTCCAGTCAACAATGGTCTCACGGCAGAGGCCCCCGCTACATGGGGTACACCAATTCACTTTGGTGGGGAGAGTCTTCAGGCTCCTTTAGCAAAGCTGAGTTACAGTGATTGCCTCAGACCAGTGTGTCCACAGCCTGGACTGCACCAAATAGAAAAATGTACAATCTTCCATAGAGAGGCACTATTGCTATTATGCATGCGAAGAACTTTAGGGATGCAAATTATGGGAAAGTAATGACTGTCTTTGCCATTCTGGCCTGGCCCACCTGGGGACATTGACGATGTGAACTTAGGAGTCAAGTGTTGTTATGCAGGGGCTGCAGGGAAGCAGGTGTGTTCACAGACAGACTGCAGTGGACCTACTAATTGATAATTTGCTTAGCAGCTTCAGTGCCTCCTATGGCTTCATCATTGACCAGGTGCCCCTTTCCCTACATGATGTAGCTTCTTGGGACCTTGAGGAGGCTGTGAGTTTTGCTCACAAATTCTTTCCATCAGAACAAAGCACGGGACTAATTTGAATGATGGACTGGCTCCTTCAAGTTCCTGTTATTCTAAGATGTGTCACTGGTCTAGGAGAGGAGACAGGTATCATAGGTCTTATCCTGATTGGTGCATCAAGCTGTTGTTAAGGTTTGTATTTAAGGGTCTGTACAAATATATTTGGTGCAGTGCTTGCCTAAGTAAATAATTTGAGTAGTTGTAAATCAGTGTACTCCTTGATTCTGGGAGATGGGTGGAAGTAACCAGTCACAAGATAATCATGAATTAATTCTGAAAGAACCAACTTTATAAATATGAAGCTTGGTGCAATTAGGGCCATCTGGTCTACCCAACAACCTAGTAAAGGAAATGCATTGCCTCAAGTGAGAGCGGTGGGTATGGACTCAGGCCTGTGGCCCCCCAAGACTTGTCCTGGCTTGACTAAGCCTAAAGACATGCTGCAGGTGCAGACCACAATCTCTGAGGTTTCAGGCTCCGGAGGCCCCCTGAAAGGCAGGAAGGTACATGGGGCAGCTTCTTTATGGAGCTGGGCAGATGGGTCAAAGAAAGGAGTCCAGGAGCCCTTGGTACCTTTTTCAGAATTTCAGTTATCTTTTGTAGTGAGGCAACCAGGTTCAGGGCAGGTAGGAGGGCTGGGGTGCCGGGAGGCTGGCAGGCCTCCCAGCCCCCAGCGAATCTTCACTCTCTCTGAGCTATCTGGCGTTCTCTCAGGGTCTCTCTACTGTACCCTGCATGGTCGTCTGCTGCCATGCTCTGGTCTCTGCTGCTGATGCTTTATATGCTCAGTCTTGGCTCAGGTGCACCCACTCATGCAGGCCCACACCCTACTCCAGGTGCCTGCCATCAAGCATGTGCGTAAGTAGGCCTGTAGGGTCTATTGTTGTCGGGAGGGTGGATAATCCTGATCATTTTCATTTACCCTCTACCCCCTGAAAGGCATGAGACCCCTGCAGTCCAAGTTTGCAAGAGAGCTCTGTGCCTCCTGGAGAGGCAAGGCCTCTGGTGCAGGTTCTTCAAAAAGGCAAGAGGAGCAGATTGCCTTAGATCTCTTGCAGTTTGTCACCTGTTTGTTACTATGGCAGAGTGGTCTTTTGGCAGCAGAGATTCACATTATTGGTGGAAAGGATATTTCTTCCCCCTTAGATTAACGGAATTTTATGTCTAAGGCTTGATTGTCAGGGCTGACAGCTTCTGTGGGAATGCACTGTGGAAAAGAGAGGCCTGCCAGTCTCCTCAGATGATATATCACAGCATTTCAGTGGTGTTGGAAATAAATTAATTTTAATCATCATAGTTTCTGTTTAAAAAAAGCTGTGGCTCTTCGAACCATCTGTCAGTTCATCCTCAAAAGTGGAGAGACAGCAGAAAATAAGTACAGTGAGATGAGTTGAAAATTTAATAACACAAAAAGAAATGAGAATGAGAATTTTTTAAAAAGCATGTAGGAAATGGTTGGAATTAGAATAAAAATAGAAATTAAAACAAAAGTTTGAAATAATTTGGATCAAGTCATAATTTTCTTCCATGCAAATCTTGGACAAAATAGCAGTCCCACACCTCCCCCATCCTGTAGGTCACTGCACTGTGGGCAAGTGGCATGTAGGGGCAGAAAGAGCACAGGTGCAGGTTTTCTATAGAGCTGCACAGACGGGTCAAAGGAGGAGTCCTGGAGCTCTTGGTGGCGTTTTTTTTTTTTTTTTAGATTTATTTATTTATGCATACAAGCTGGGATACAGGCCAGAGGCATGGGGCAGGGAGAAGGCTCAGCAGAGACAGAGTGGGGAGCAGAAAAGGCAGATCAACGGATGTACACTGCTGAGGGGAGCAGCGCGCAAGGCAGGAGAGATCTGCCATGCCAGGTGGGAATCTCCCCAGCCAGGCGTCGAACTCGCGTTGCTGCTGTCGACCCTATAGCTCCACAGCGCAGCACCCAACCGCTGCGCCACCAGAGAGGCCCCCCCTTGGTAGCTTTTTAGGCTTTTAACTATCTTTTGTAGAGAGGCAACCAGGTAAAGGGCAGGCAATGGGGCAGGGGGCCGGGAGGCTGGCAGGCCTCCCAGCCCCTGGCAAATCTTCACTCTCTCAGGCGGTCTCAGGTTCTCTCATGGTCTCTGTTGAACCCCAAATGGTTCTCTGCTTCATGCTCTGTTCTCTCCTCCCTCTGCTGCTTCTGCTGCTTCTTGTGCTTCTGTTTATAAGCCCAGTCTCTGGCTCAGGTGTGCCCACTCAGTAGGTTCCCACACCCTACTCCAGGTTCCCACCATCAGGCTTGCAGAGGTCTATTATGGAGGGGAGGGTGGAAAAACCTGATGATTTTTTCAATTTACCCTACATGGTGTCACCTTGCGTTTTGCGTCTGTCTCTTCTGCTCTGCCTTGACAAGAGAAATTACCTGCTAATTGGCAAAACAAACGGATTATTTCACGTCCTTTGCTTTTATATGTGAGCAAAGATGAATTTTCTCTCCATGGCATTGCTGTGATGGACGCTTGTTGTGGAAGATGCTTACAAACAGTTCTCCTGGCTACTTAAGTGGGCACATTCATTTCCACACGTATTAAACATTTTTGATGATTGAGACTTCTGCCTCAGGAATAACGGGTATTTTCTGTTTCTTCTTTATCTGTAGTTTCTAGAGTCACAATGCACAGTATTTGCCTTTGTGGACTTTGAGGATATCTTGTCAATTGCTGACATGTTATGAACTAATCTGAGGATTTAAAATTTTTTTATTGCGAGTTTATTATTTTCTTTTAAGCCTCTGTGGAAATAAGAGTAAATCAAGTCATCATTTATTTCAACTGGAAAATTACCTCTAAAAACACAATAAACTTTCTTTTTTGAAAAACTGTTCAGTGAGACATGTTGCTTATTTTGCTGCATTGTTACAAAGACTATAATATCTTTGATCCCAAACAATAACTTTTGGATCACTCAATTCCCTTTAGCAACTTTTCTTAGTTCTTAAAAAAATAACCAACTGCAACTGTCTCTTTATCAATAGAGAGTTTGTTTCATATTGATATTCTTGGTTTACTTTCTGGTTTTAAAATGATATAGGGCCATCAAGCATATTTCCAACCTAATTTATCAAAGAGTTGATGAAATAAATTTTTGGATACAATAAACTATCTTTTGTGTGTAGAGCAAAGTAGAACGATGCTCCACTAGTGTCTTAGTTAACTTGTGCTGTTGTAACAAAAAACCATGAACTGCATTTCCTGCAGTTGGGTTCTGGTGAGCTCCTATGCCAGGTTGCCCACTCTGGCCTCTTATTGAAAGGGCACTAACCCCATTCATTAGAGCTCCATTCTCATGACCAAATTATCTCCCAAAGGCTCCACCTCCAACTGGCATCACACTGGAGATTAGATTTCAATGTATGAATTTTGGGGAAATGTAAACTTTCAGTCTAAAACAACAAGTATATGTTAACGAAATTAAGTTTATCATGAATTTAGTAATGAAATGTGTTTTCAACTCTTAGATTACAGAGCTTAGCAGGAATCCATTTTACTCATTTCACAAACTTAAAAAAAGAATGACCTCATCATTTTGATTCATGCTCATGGTGTGATATTAAGGAATTGTTCTTTAAAGAAGACAACTGTCTTCAATATAACTGAGAAAACCATTTCCTTCAATTCTGAAGCAACGTACCACAAATGTTGCTAGGAGAGTAGGTTAGGGAATTTAATCAACCTTGAAGTGTGAAAGCTATTTCATTTGATGAAACCTGTTACGACATTTGCTCAAACCCTTTAGTTGTATGCCAATTCCATTAGGAAGAGTAGTTTTCTACAACAAAGCTATTTCTAGGTAATTGCTCCCACATACTGAGCACACACTGGGCCTCAAATGCCCCCACTTAATTCCCCCCCAAAACTTATGAGTTAGTTATTTCTGCTTAACAGATGAGACATCTGCTAATCAGAAAAATTAAGTGATTTTCATAAGTTTCCACATCTAACAAGTAGCAGAGTGAAATGTGAGACTCAAATCCTTGTGTATGCAGTTTTCAAGCATTTTTGGTTGTAGATCCATAAAATAATTTGAAACGCCCTTTACACTTTAAATTTTCACCTAGAGTTTTCAATAATTTGTTCAAATAGTCAAGAAAAGATGTCATTTCTGGCATATTACAAACTTTGACAGTAGCTCAAGATATGACTTATGCCATATAAATGCCACCGAGATTTGCTATGTCCCATTATTTTTCAAAATGTAATCTTTGGTGTTACAAATTTTATATTACTTCTTTTCTCCTGAAACTCCTGTTTTCCTCTATCCCTTGACTTTTAACCTAATTACATAATATTCTGCAGTCAAAACATTTTAATGACAATTCCATCATTCATTTCAAAAAAAGTACATATTTAAGTTGAAGCTTCTTAAAAATAATTTTGGTGATATAATTCACCATAAAAGTTTTAATATAAGTGAGTTATTTTAATTCTTATTGGTGCATAATTTAACAAACAACATGGATATGTCACATATTTTGAGAAATAATGATTAATAGTGTTTTCTTGAAAATGGATTTAAATTTTGAATGAGTTAGATGAGGCTCTTCTAATTACATGATATGCACACGGGTGGCTACTATTTATGTTAGAGTGAGAAAGATCAGAACCAATTTTAATTCTATTATTGGTTCATATGTCTGCTAATACTTAAGTTATTTTTCACATAAATAGGTAAATGGAAATGGAACATTTTAAGAAACTCCAACTATATGCCAAATACCACATAGTGGCCCTATCTCAACAACTGCTGTTAATGATTCACAGAAAATTAAAATGGATTTTTCTTTAATTTTTTTGAAAACATAGTTGCAAAACTCTTGATTTATGAAAGTTACCTGTTACCGTGTCATTAGGCAATATACATTTTTATTTTGGGGGACTTACTCAAAAATTCTATATCACAGTATATCAGATAATTGCTTTTTCCTTTAACTCTTTCACTTATAGGCACTTTTCTTAAACTGATATTCTCAGAAAGGCTTGGGATATGGAAAATTATTTTAAAAACTCCTTTGCCAACATCGTTAATTTTTCATAAACTTTTTATCGTGTGCTCTATAAATATTTTTGTCAAAATCTTGGCGCTACATATTTAACTTTTCAACGTATAGATTCCATGTGCCCTGTAACATGTTTTGTGGAACTGCTTCTCACTGTACAGACAATAAGCAAATGTATTTACGTGTCTCCATGTCTACCATTTCACTTCCTAAGTCTTATAAATTACGGCTATGTGGTTTGCATGGAAGAAGAGAAACAAGAATTGAGCCCAGATTGTTTTGATGATTCTTCTGCCTCAAATTATTTTTAAATCATTTTGGTGAAATTATAGTTTTCTTATGTTAACTACTTCAAGAAAAATAGTACCCAAACTCCAAAATCATTAAGTAAACTCTCACATATAATCTTCACAAAGAACCTCAACCTTTAGCCTCCCCTATTTGCTGCTAGCTGCCCCACACCTTTGATTGTATGTTATTTCTGCTCGTTTTCTTTTGACTGAGGAAAATCTGTATTAACAAGGTTTTATTTCCCTGTCCTGCCATTTAGGAAGGATATTTCTTTTTTCCTGTTCTTGTGTAGAAGAACTGGCATGTAGGCCAGAGGTGCAGGGGTGAGAGGAGTCACCAGAGACAGAGCGGAGAGCAGAACAGGCAGATTTATTGACATACACTGCCAAGGGAAGCAGCGGGCGAGACAGGAGAGGTCAGCTTCCTGGCCAGGGATTGAACTCAGGCCTTATCAGTGATAATGCTGAGATTTAACCCGTAGGCCACCAGGGAGGCCCCTAGAAAGGATATTTCTAATAAGAATAGTTACAATGGCAATATTCTACTAAATATATCTACTAAATGTAAAAATTTGGAATTCACAGATTTTCTTTATGGAAACTCCTCTATAGTTCATTGCTTTCGTTTGTATATTTAATTCACTTGTTCAACAAATACCTATCGAACCTCCCTGGGTCACAGTGCTAAACTGGTGAGTGAGACAAACACTAAGCAAGTTGGTTTTATTCTAGTGGGAGTAAGATGTTGGGAGCCAGATATTAAAGAACCAATTGTTAAATTAATAATTCAGTAGGGTTATGAGAACACCTGTGAATGAAGATAAAGTACAATGAAAGTATATCGAGGGGGATGGGTCTCTCGTGAGGATCAGGGAATGCTTTCTTGAGTCAATGACATTTCGTCAGAGGGCTGAAAGATTAGATAGTTAAGCCATTCTGGGTGGAGCTTGCACAGTTCTGAAATTGGTAAAACAGGTTTAAGAAAGTTTCAGAAAGCCTGTGGGTCAGAGAGATGGAAAGAAGCAGACGTGGGAGTGACTGAAGATGGGATGGAGGAGACAGAGAGAAGCTAGCGCAGAGCCTTCCTTCAGGGGATTTTCATGATTTCGGTTTTTATCTCAGGTGACCATGAGGGGTTTTAAGGAGAGATGAGTTGTCAGATGTACAATCAGGAAAATATCACTCTGGGAGGGAAAGAAGCCAGGGCATCAGCTAGTAGTTCCTGCAGTGGTTTGAGAGACAGGTGCTGCTGCCTGGGATGTGGGTGGTAGCAGTGGACACAGCCGAGTAGACACTTCAGAGATAGTCAGGAGGTGCAGTATGTGCAAGGGACAGAGTTCTCAGGATCCAGGAAGGCTTAGTGTTCAGTGACTCGAGCGGTGAATGACCAACAAATCCCATTGCGCAGGGGAAGAATTAGACATGAATTTCTTCCCCTTTGTCTTCCATCTTCTCTTTCCCACTCTGCTTGTGTTACCAGAAAGCTGACGAAGGGAAGCGATTTAGAACTCCTCTGAAATAAATTTGTCTGAGGGTGCGATTCATTATTTTAAAAGTTCATTTTGACAAGCTGTTCCTCACTGGCTAAACCCTGAGACATGTGGAAGACGGAGCCTTGGCCTCTGTCCTTGACATTCCTGTTGCCCAACCAGAGAGACCCACCCAGAGCCTCACCATGCGATACCAGAGGTGTTAGGTATGGACAACCACAATGTGCTGGAGGAGATGTGAGGGAGCCAGACAAGTGTCACGGCGGTTCAGAGAGTAGGTTCTGGAGTCTGGGTTTGGATTCTTAACTGTCCACTTATTAATCCTCATCTAAATTGCCCAAATTTCCTCATCAGTGTCACCAGGCTGAGAATAGTAGCGTATTTTAAGGTGGTTCTGACAATTTCATGATATGTGAAAATAATCTATGGACTAGGAACGTAGTAACTGATTAACAAATGCAGTAAATGCAGCTATTATTGAAGGGGAGGAGCCAATTAACTATATCTGGGTAGAGTCAGGAAGGGTTACACAGTGATGCTTTATATCACTCCACACACACCCCTAATATATATCTCACATATATTGTTCACCTTTACTACATGTTTACTAAAGGAGTGAACATGTTTTATGATAACAAAATAATTTCTTGAGCATTTAATACGTTAGGCCATCCTGTGACACCATAAAGATATTTTTCCCACTTATTTCTTATTTGTCGCTAAGAAGAAAATTATCGTTATCCCCATTTCACAGAGGAGTGACTGCAAAATGTAAGCCAAAGAAATAAGCACTAAGTTGCCAAGGTGGGATTGAAGTCCAGTCCACACCAATCTAGCATCCCTCTTAACTTCTCCGTGTCCTGCAAGCTTCTTGACCTAAAATTGTTGCCTAATTCAAACTGGTTTTGACTTCTCTGCTCAATCAATAGATATTAAAAACACATTGCAAGGGTTAATAAAATATTTATGATCTTTAATTTGAATGTTTTAATTTTATAAATAAATACTTCTTATAAAAAGTAAATACATAGGCAAATAAGAAATTACTGGCTTTTTCAACTGTCATCAATAACTACTGTATAGGTTTGTTGTGAATATCTTCAGATGTCCTCCAACAATGCATTGACAGATGAGCTCTATGTAGGTGAACCTATATAACTGTGCACTTTTTAAACCTATTTTTTCACTCATAAATATTGTAAAATTCTGCATGCTTGTTGTAGCAGCACAGAGCATTGTTGATGGCCGATTGTAAAGGCTCAGTCATGGTTACTGTCTTTCCAAGGCGTCCTCCTCCCCCTCTTCCTCATCCAGACAAACCTTTCCAGCAAGGCTGGACATCCCAACAAGGTATTATTCTTTTCAGCACACTTCCACTAAACCTGACTTCTGTTACTGAATCTGTTATGTCAGTCTTGTACATTAGAAATGGAATCATGATGTTCTATTTGGCGCTTATGTTATTACTAATGAGGCAGAACATTAATCATGTATTTCCAAAAAAATGCATCCACTTGTTCTGTAAGTTTGCTTATTATTTTCTTACTGGAGTGTAAGAAGAACTCTCCCTATGTTATGAACCTGATGTATTAAATGTATCTTGCAGATATTTTCACCTTGTGATTTGATTTTTTTACATTGGTTTTTGTGCTTTTTAAATTTATGCTAAAAATTAATTAAATTACTCTTTTTGTGATTTTTTTCTTTGGCATTTGACAAAAATATGTCTTATTCATATCTATATAATATAAGTATGGTATTCTTGAATTTCTATGGCAATCTTAAAAATTTGGGAACCGTTGGTGTATGAAATAAAGTCCAGCATGCCACAGACGTGTATTTATGGGATAATGAGAGGTTGAAGGGCTCTGGTTTGGGGAGAGTTTCAGTGGCTTGTGGATGTTTAACAAGTTTCCTGCTTGTTAAAGTCTGAAAACATGTGACTTTTTTTCTTTTTTCATTTGCTTTTCTTGAAACCACAGACACTCTTGTTTTTCAGGTAATCTACTACAAAGTGCAATACATCAAAAGAGGCTCATCTTTATATTAAAGTTGGAACTTCTGAGGCAGGGATTAGTTACATTTTTGAAATTATTCAGTTAGCACCAACAGAATCAAAGCAGTGGATCAAATCTCTCCACATCTTACATTGTGTTGTTCATCATGAAGGAGAAACTATTTTCACTTTTCAAAAACATCTGTAATGCAATATTAAGCATTTGAATCATATACATGTCTTGCTTGTGGGTTTGAAAGCACAATATGTGCATGAAATTCTGGCTTATTTTATGGACTCTGTTTTAAACAGTTGGTCATTGAGTTATACGATAAAAAGTTATCTCATGAATTGCCTTTATTGTGAAATTCATCAATTAAAATAGTGATGACTTTTCCTCATCAGTGAGATACATGCTTTGATGAACACTTTAAACCTGCATTCAACTGAAAATTTTTTTTCTCTTCTAGTTTTTTCTACCAGTTTGATCTCATAGATGGATACTGATGGCAATGGTCTCGTAAGTACCCTCTTGAATACCCCCAGAGTTTTGATATCAATGGTTAGCTTGCTGAATGAGTTAAAAAATAGATGAGTTGATTTTAAGTTTTGCTGGATACTTACTGTCCTCCATTTCATTAGTCACAGTGGAGTTAAATGATCCTTTTGTCACATTTCAAGGATTTTTTTTATAATCACCAAGTATTTGTTTAAGATTTCTGGCTATTCACTTTTAAATGTCAAGAAACATAAACTTGATTTTAATATAGCTCACATAAATTATTTTTGTGTTTAACTACAGTACTAGTGCAACCTCCATGGGAAAATTATGTTATATTGCTAAGATTGTAGGTTCTTTTTAAAAATAATTTTGAGGTATAAATGTAGCTAAATTTGGAAAGTAAATTGAGCAACTGTATTATCTCTGTTAGGCAAAGACACTTATGCAGGGAAAATAAGGAAGTTGATATCAGTAAATGGCATTTCTAATAGGAGAGGTTGGAGGGTGGCGTGAGATTGTCCAGTGTGCCTCTTGGTAAATCCAATGACCTCATGATGGATGCATAGGACTGAAGTGTTGGGAGCTTGTCAAAAGCGGCATCAGAAGTGGGGTGTAAGAGAACATAACATAGACTTGCCACCAAATAGGTAACATGGACAGTGGCTCCTGATGCAAATTAGAAAGTGGATGTCAAGCCAGGTTCTAGTAGTAGTGTTGGAATGATTGAGTTAGTTGAGTTGATAGCTCCTGAAAGAGACACTATACGAAAAAACAAAGTAGATGATAAATTGTCTCCTTGTCTTGTTAATAGTTTCATGTACCAGAAACAGATAATGCAATGAGAACACTGTAATTCTGATGCTAATTCTAAATAAGGAGGAAAAGCTGTTAGTGGTGAAAAATGGCAGAACTTTGGGATACAGGACTAAAGAAAACTAAAAATGAAAGTACAAATTCAATTATATACCCTTGGAAATTCACCATCTGAAACATGAGGAAAAGGAAGGTGTGATCCCTTTGACATCAGTGGGTGAATGTGGCTTGGTAATGGGAATGTGAACGACCACAATGAAGATAAAGAAGAATAACTAAAAGGATAAATGTGGCAGCAGTGAAAGACTCTTGCTAGGATTAAACATAAAGTTGGGTACAGGAAGTGACAGAGGTGTCCTATGGTCAAGGGCAAAAGCAATGGATATCACAGGTCTATAAATCAGAGGCATGAAGGTTATCGTTTTTGAAGCCAAAGTTTATGACAAACTTTGGAAAACAAAAATGATGTGGTTATAAGCAGTTTATGTGTTATATGGAAGAAAGAAATGAAAAAGAAAAATTATAATCATTACATCCTTGAGAAAGGTCATACACTGATTGATTGCTTTGCTTATCCATTGAAAGAATATAATCATCCAACTGAAGGAGTTTATCCTGTACATTTAAGAAGAAATGCAAATTAAGATACAAGAACATCTAAGCACTTTAAATCAATTGCTTTAAATCCATTCACTCATTCAGTCATTGAACATTCACTTAAGAGACATTGGTTACTACTCCTGATGTCATCATACTATCAGGCATGGTAGTGGGTAGGCATTGGAGATGTAGTTGTGCCTGCAAACAAGCCAAAATCGCCACATCTTATAGTCCAACCCAGCTATTGGAACAAAGATGGCTGCCATGATTACCTGAGTACTAACATAGCATCTATGATTCCAGCATAGAGCTGCTACCACTGCGTTATGTGACCTACTTCCCCTTGACCTGGAACAGGTGGATTCTGTTCCTAGGAGTGGGAACTCTGGCTATTTATGGGTCCTTCTCACTTCAGGAGCCATCATGCCCTCTTATACTCATTCAACCCAGCTCTCCTTGTGTATCTATTTACCTGTTATTTTTATCTCGCAGCCATCAGCGTCTGAGCTAGTGCTGCTTAATGTCGCTCTTAAGACTTACTTCCAGCTGCTTTTCAGTGGTTACCCTACTTTACCGTTCCATTCAGAAAATTAGTTCAATTTTCTGCTGTCATTTGCTCACTAAATAAAATGTAGCGCAGGAAACCTATTTTTATGCTACGTAATTTCAGTAAGCTTGACACATTCGACCTAATCACCACCTGAATTACACTTCATTTCCACTAAGCTAACATTTAGTGAATTACATGTGCTGAGTGCTCTGCTTGGCCTTGGACTGCGAAGGGGCCTCCTTGGGGGAAGGGCCCTACTAAGACCCCTGGGTTGGTCCTCACCTGTAGTTATATTCACATATTGAGGTTGGTCTGGTAAGTGGTACTTGTAGACCCGCACAAGAAACTCAATTCTAATTATTTGCAAGTTTATTATGTGTGTTGTACAATAGCTGTCTCTTCTTGTTAAGTGGAATTGCTTGTTAGCTGATAGTATTCTCACCTCTCATCTGAAGGAAAAGGCAGCACTCCCAAACTCACCAAGGCCTATTGGTTTTATCTCCTAAATATTTCTCCATTTTTACAGACACAACACTTTGTCCTTTTTTCTCTTACCTCTGCACTGGCTCCTGTCTTCAAATGACTTGCCACACAAAAGCCAGAGTAAATTTTCTTCCAATGAATGAATGGATGAATGATGAAAGTACATTGCTTGGGAAACTGATCCAACCACTATGGAAGGATGTATGGAGGTTCCTCAGACTACTAAAAATGGAGCTACCATAAGACCCAGCAATTCCACTCCTAGGGATCTACCCAAAAGACACAAAAACATTAATTCAAAAGGATACCTGCACCCCTGTGTTTATTGTAGCACTATTTATAATAGGTAAGTCTTAGAAACAACTCACATGCCCAAAGATGTGGCTCCAGAAGATGTGGTATATATACACAATGAAATGCTGTTCTGCAATCAAAAAAAGAAACTAATGTCATTTGCAGCAACATTGATGGAACTAGAAGGGATTATGCTCAGTGAAATAAGTCAGAAGGAGAAAGAAAAATATAAAATGGCTTCACTATTAGGAGGAATATAGGGGAACCAACTAAAGGATCAGGGGAAAAAACAGTAACAAAAAACCCCCACAACAAAACAAAATAAACTGACAACTATAAATCAGAAACATTCTGCAAGGGAGGGGGAGGGAGAGGGATCAAAACGATGGCGGGAAGAGCACAAGGGATTATGGTGATAGTGCACGGGTGAATTGGTGGGTGAAATTTTAGGGGAACTACACCTAGGAAAAGAAAGCAAACATTGTACAAAAATGAACAATGATATAAAATATATATAAATAAAAAATAATAAAGTGCATTCCCTGGGGAAGGGAGGAGATGGGGTAAGGGCACAGGTGGTTTGATGGAGTGAATAAAAATAGATACTGGCTATTAAAAAATAATTTGATGTAGCAGTGTTGCCTCAATTAAAGAAAAAAGTAAACCACTTTCTCTGCTTTAATAAAAAAACTTATTCAGGCTAAGTAAATTGGGTTATAGTTACATAATGCACTAATATATACTGTAATGAGAATGAACAAACCATAGTTATATGCAACAATGTGGGTGATTTCATTAATATAATGTTAAGCAAAAGACAGACACAAATGAATCCTTACTGTATGCTTCTATTTGTATAAGGCGCAGAATTGGGTAAAATGTATGTTTGGGTTAATATGTTTATAGAAGTCAGAGTAAGTTAGCCTTCAGGCTTAGAGAGGGAGTGAGGGCTCCTTCCAGGGTGTCATTTTGGGTCACACATTTAATGAAAATTCATCAAAATGTATGTATTTATATGTGTAAGTTTTTTTTGCATATTTTATATGAACAGAATATACCTTGATAAAATGATTTTTTAAGAGCTTAAAATACAGCTCTAATTTTATTTCTATTTTTGGTGGTTATAATTAGAACAAATCCTACAAACACACAGTGCCAGGATTTAAAAAAAAGTACATTGCACTGTAACATTATATTAGTTTCAGGTGTGCATCATAGCAACGCTACGTGCATACGACATTAAGGGCACCGCTAAGAGTGAGTTTTCTTAAATGCAAATCACATTCTGCTTCTCACCTGCTTAGATCTGTTCAATGGCTTCCCACTGGCTTTTGGATAAACACACTTTCATCAAACATGACTTCCAGAGCCTCACATGATTAGACTTTCCCTCCAAACAGGTTATCCCCACGCTCTGTGGTCATTGCCCACCTGCATAACTTTTAGGTCTTTGTTTTTAATCAAGTCAGGGTGCCCAACTCAGGGTGTCCCCCTCCAGGCTCCCCAATGTTGTGCTGACAATCCTGTTAAATTCTCAGTCCTCCATGTTTGCCTGGAAGTGGTATGAAAGCTTGCTTGCTGTTGATACCCCGCACCCCGCCCCCGTCCCTGAGGAATGGTGCAAGATCTGGCTGTTGAATAAACAAATGCCAGAATCTACCAGATCATGGCTGGCAAGAGAGAATGAGCACGATGCCTTCAGGAGCTGGGTCATAGTATGTTCAGGAACCTCAGCATAGTTGTAAGATTCAGTGCCGTTCCTAAACTTCTCTAGGATCCACTCATGCGGTCCTTGGTACTTGTTGGACTTTCTGTACTTCACACTATGGTGGTAGCAAAGTAGGATGCATCAAACTAGTCTTGCTTGGCTTCCTTTTATGATTAGTTTGTCACTAAAAGAAATAAATGAATAGATACACAGATAGATGATAGATGCTGAGCATATAACTCTTAAGGGATGATTAAGAAAGTTCTCTGGTTTCAGTTGTTAGTAACAATGACTTAGCTGAGAAAGGAAAACAGCTTTAATTTAAGGATGACAAGATTGAGGGGGGATGTGATACATCATCTCCATTGTGCGTAATTCTTTTACCGAAAGCTCCTGGGATCACTTGCTTTGGGGTTAGCTCTAGTGCAGATAAAATGTCAAAATTCTCTTAGATACAAACTTTGAGTGTTCTCTGAAGACTTCTCTTAAATAGAACTCTTTTGCTAAATAGTGCCTGAAAATTAAATGTCAAGTGGAAACATTTTCCTGAAACAAGAGTTTCTGCCTGTAAATTATGGTCACCCTGCCCAGTTTTCCTCTGATGAAGACAAGGCATTGAATGTGAATGGACCTTGGCACTGTGGTGGGGTTATCTGCAGTTGCCTGGATTGGCACTTGGGGTGATGGGCCTAACAGCAAACTATTACTGGTTGTGTTTGCTTCCTAAAGAAGTTCTGAACTGCTTCACAGAGCATGCCTGGTGTGTCTCCTGTGCTGTGAACAGCCAAGACGTGACTCCTGCCCCGTGGGGGCCTGCTCCCGACCACACTCCATCTCTGGGAGCCTAGGGAGGCAGTGATACTCAGGGATGAAGCAAAGAGTCATTTTTCACATTTCTGATCTAAAGAGGTGGCATCTTGGCAGTTTGTGCTTTAGTCTGTCCTTTAGCCTTGCTGTCTCTGCTGTGCCTTAACCTGACACGCAGATCAAGCTTGGGACCCCATTGACCAGATTTTCTGTCCTAAGTGGGACACGTGGAGAGGCACATGGCATCGTCTGGGGAATATATTAGTGGGCAAGGCTTGGTACTTGCTGGACTTTCTGTACATCACACTATGGTGGTAGCAAAGTAATGTGCATTAAACTAGTATTGCTTGGCTTCCTTTTATGATTAGTTTGTCACTAAAAGAAATAAATGATACACAGATAGATGATAGATGCTGAGCGTGTGACTCTGTGGGTTTGATTAAAAAAGTTCAGGTACCACTTAGTTAGCCACTGCTGGAAAACTTCTGGCCCTCCTCTATCCCTTTACCCCATCCCTGTCTCTTATTTCGTGGCTTTCAGACTCTCAGTATTTGGAAGATATGGTTAGACAGAATGCTGGAGGAAGCTACTGTGGTTTTTGAGGAAATGGTATTTTAGATACAAGTAGTCATTTATTCAGCAAAAGACCGTTGAGTCTTCAGGGAAACCCCAAGGGCCAGTTCTCCAGGGGGGTTCAAATTTAGTGTTAGTGGATCCAGGGGTTTTCTCCATGTATGCAAAGCTTTCAGTGAGAAATCTCCTAGGGCAAATATTGTATTTATCTCCTCTGATGTTATTTACTGGTAGAGACATTTTTTAGCTCCAGAGAATCAAGCCATAGATGGCTTTCCAGATACATATTAAATCTCCAGTGTGCCGGGCATTAGTAAACCATCATCAGAAGTGAAATTTGATATTTATTGGTAAATATTTCTTTTGTAAATGATATTTTGGTAAATATTTATGGAGTGCTCACTATGTATTAGGCTAGTTGCTCTATTTTGAAGTCATGAAGACATCAGCTCTATCTTGAAGTCTTGGCTAATCCTTGAATCGAAACAGATTAGTTGTTGTTCAATACAGACCTGAGGACAAAAGACTTGATCAACTTTAAGAAGCAGAATGAATAAGGGTAGTGAGTGAATAAGCATGTGGGGTGGGGGAGATGACTCCTCAGGTTCTGGGTTGGTCCCCTATTGAGTAGGTAGTGTTATTGTATTTCCCACTGTGCTGCTCACATATTACCTCCATTCAGAAGCATCCATCAGGCTTTTTGGGTATCTAGATGACAGAAAGTCAGAGTAACATAGTTAAACAACAGGCTTAGGAGTTGGAGCTGCCTTAGTCGGTCTTGGTGCTGCCCCTGGTTATGTGTGATCTGAGGGGAAGTACTTAACCACACCAAGATGAAGTTCCTTATTTGTGAAAAGGAAGATAAAAATGGTTCCCCACTGAAAATATTTGGTAGAAAATATAAATCATTTTTCTACACTGATCACCAAAGTGTAACAATAAGTCGATATAAGATTTTATAAGAGCTAACTGCCTCAAAGTCACAGAGGACTTCATGGTGGAGGTGGCATTTGACCTGCATCTGATAGGATGTCAGAACATTAATAAGATGGAAAGTGGGGAAAGGGAACAAAGTATTCAAAAAGCATGGAGTTAAAGTGCCTGAGATTTCTTTAGAATAGAAAAAGGTTGAAGGTGCTAGGAAAACGTGTTGATAGTGTATTGAGGTCACTATGGGGAGGGACTCACCTGTCCTTTGGATTGAGATTTTAAGATGGACTCCTATCATTGGAATCATTGATTCTATTGAGTGACAGTTCTGTGAGCTCACACTTTGACTCTGTTCTGCTGCAAGTGTAGAACTATGACAGCTAAACAGAAGCATGGAAAACCAAACCAAATCAAACCAAACCAAACCTAACCAAAATACAGTTAGGCTTAAAAACACAACAATCATCCTTCGGAGTCAGGAATGAAAAGCAGCAGACATGACTGAAGCTATGGGGCCTCTGGGCACATCTTCTGAGGCAAGAGGGACTTGCCTCCTGCCCCAGGTTAAGGGAGCAAAAATATGCCCCCCTAAATGTTAGGAGAGCTACTCTACTTCTTCTGACCATGGTAAATGGGGATTCCCTCATTGTCTGGGATCTCACAAAGGGCTACTTTTATTTATTTATTTATTTTTAATATGTATTTTTATTGTTATTTATGTCTTTTACATTTTGTATTCCCCTTGGGTAGCCCACCACCAATTCACCTGTGATCCATTTCCATGGTCCCTTGTGTTCTTTTCTATTCCATTTTGTGCCCCTATCCACCCTCCCCCTGCTCCCCCCCCCACCTCCCATGCTGAGTGTCTCTCTCCTATTTGGTTTCCTTATAGTCCTGTTATAAGTGAAATCATTCGATGTTTTTCTTTTTCTTTCTGGCTTATTTCACTGAGTATGATCCCCTCTAATTCCATCCATGTCGCTGCAAATTGCATGTGTTTATCTTCTTTCAATGCTGAATAGTATTCCATTGTGTATATGTACCACATCTTCTTGATCCAATCATCTATTTTTGGACATCTGGGTTGCTTCCATACCTTTGCTATTGTGCATAGTGCCACAATGAACATACGGGTGCATGTATCCTTTCGGATTAGTGTTTTTGTGTCCTTTGGGTAGATTCCCAAAAGTGGTATTGCTGGGTTGTATGGGAGCACCATGTTTAGCAGTTTGAGGAATCGCCATACAGCTTTCCATAGTGGTTGGACCAGTTCACATTCCCACCAGCAGTGTAGAAGAGTTCCTTTTTCTCCACATCCTTTCCAGCATTTGTTGTTGTCTGTATTTTTAATGTGTGCCATCCTCACAGGGGTGAGGTGGTATCTCATAGTGGTTTTGATTTGCATTTCCTTGATTATAAGTGATGTTGAGCATTTTTTCATATATCTGTTGGCCAGCAAATGGCTACTTGAGAGCCCAGGGAGGGAGGAGATAGAGACACAGCCTCACAAGGAAGAGCAAAAGCAGCTAGTCAGTGACTGGGCATGCAGGCTTCCCATTGTATCAGGGCACGATGGCACACCTCCAAATGCTAGAAAGGTAGGCACAGGCACAAAGGAGAGTGGGGGTGAGGGAGAAGGAAAGGAAGAGAGAGGGAGGTAGAGCACAAAAGTCCTCTACTCACAAAATTCTGCAAACTCAAATTCAAAGCACTGAAAAATGCTGAGAAAGATAGAATGCAGAATAAATAGAATGTAGAATAAAATGTAAAACGTAGAATGTAGAATAAAATATTTGATGATAATTTATTTTCCATAAAAATCTATGTTTAAAGCTTGACAAAAATTTAGTTATGAAGTTCAAAGAATCTTTCAAAAAATTTGAAAGAAAATCAGGCGCAAATGAAAAAGTATAAACTATTAAGTGGATTTTGAAAAAAATTAGTAATATTAGAAAAGAAAATGTATACATCAATTTAGAAAGCTCAATAAATTGCATAAGAGTAGTATTGGATAATCTGAAAAAGTGTTAGTAAATTGAAAAACATAGAGGACACACATGGCACAAATGGATGAACTAAGAAACTAAGAAAAAGGACCCAGTATAGAATGAGTAGATATATATTGTAATCATATATTATAAAACTAAGAGTAGTCTCAAAAGAAGAGAATGACCTTTCTAGCTGGTGGCATCCATCAGATAGACCAAAATGGGCTTACAAATATATCCAGGAGCTATGGAGGAAGAAGGAATCCAGTGTGATGGCTTTCTTCTCAGGGTGTCCTGGCTGTCTGCTCTCTACAGGGGAACATGCCCACCTGGCCAGATCAAGAGTGCAAGCTGGGACATCAGGCCAAGTAAGGTCATGTCATTTTTCAGTTCACACGTGCCATGGTGGTCACAAATGCCCACTTCCAAAAGGTGTGACCTATGGCAGCCTGTCCATCATGGTATTAATTAGCTGAAGTTGGTTGGAAGCCTTCAGTCTGTTGCTGAAAGATGAGCTGGATGCCACTGGAGGCTCTGATAGCCCTGAATTCTTACAGGGTTGGTCAAGAGTCCACATATATTTTTATTTAGGTCAAACTTTTGGATCCATTCCATGAAGCTCTCAGAAGAAACCCTAACTCCCAGTGGGTCACTAATCCATGCACAAGAACAGGAGATTAGAGGCTGACATGTGCAGGCCACAAGAGCTGGGGTCATGGCAAGGGCCATAAGCTCCACACACTCTAGGTGGTTCTTGCTGGGCAGCTTGGAGAAGGTGCAGTACTCTCCAGCTCCACTGTAATCACTAATAAGTCATGCATGTAAAATTCTTACCTACCTAACGGACATTTTAGGGCAGTACAAAAAATTTAAAAGAGAGAATAAATTGAGGAAAACTGCAGCAATGCACTATTGAATATCTTTGCCAATTTTTTATGCTTGAAAAAGGTACAATTTGTAAACTCAGAAGTTCATTCTAAGATTTGAGCTGTATAAATAAAAATAGATTCAAGACTAGATACACTGTAAGATACACTACACAATATAGAGGATGATAAATACACCTTAAAATAAAAATTTAGATCATGTGCATAGAAAGACCACTGGACTGATGGCAGAAAGCTGATCAATACAAAGATACTAAATCTTTGATCAATAAATTCTCGAAATCTTCAAAGTGCCAGGTAGAAATAGTTTAAAGTCAACTGAACTATCATTCAACTTTGAAAGCAAAACGAAGTTATTACCATATGACATAAAGACCAAGGGAATTTAACATCTGCAAACTCCTCTTAAAAGAACTTCTAAAAGAGCTACTCTAGTAAAAATAAACATGAATCCAATGGGGAGATAAGTAATAATTTAAAGGAAGGTGACCACAGAAATTGGCAAAATATGCCACTATAATTACCTACTGTTGAATAATGGTACTAATTATAATATTTTAATAGAAAAATAAATATTGGATCATAATAACAAGAGAGAAGGCACTGAGAAGCATGCATTAAAAAGTGTTGAATGGTATGACATATTCATGATGGATTAATGAATATTAAATTGTTTTTGGAATAACATGTAAAGGAAAGGGAGAAAGGGAAATTTTAAAAATAAAAATGAAATGTAAACAAAGCACAAAACAAAATTATAAACTATGTAAGTAGATTGAAATGATAATAAATGTGAAAATAGATTAAACTCACCTTTGGGAAGGTACAGATAATCATACTAAAAATTAAAATATATTTATATGCTGCTTATAAATGAAGCACCAAAGCAAGCAAACAAAAAAGCCTCACAGAAAGGAGGAAAATAAAATATTGGAAATACCAATAAAGTTTCGACTCTAGCAACAAAAATGGAATAGAGATAAAAAAATTCAGACAACAAAAATATCAACTTTGAGATTTATATAAAATGCTTAAAAAATTGACTAGGTAGTAAGTCACACATATGCTAATAAATTTCAAGAAATTGATATCATAAAATATTTTCTGAACAAAAAGTAATGAATTTAGAAATCAAAAAGAAAAACATAAGTTCTCATATGTTAGGAAACTTACAAGTAGACTAAAAATCTAATTAAATAGAAAGAAATGATTTGGAATTGAAAAACAGGGAGATATAAGCAAAGTAGTAGTTAGAGGCAATTTTCATTTTTAAAAGTATTTTGGAAAACAAAGAATAAAAATAAATGAGGCGAACATTACTTTCAGTAATTAGAAAAAGAATGGCAGTAAATTTAAAGAAATAAGGATAATAAGAGCACAAATTAATGGAATAGTTTAAGAAAAGAAGAGATGGAGAGATTTTACAAATTCTGAAATAGGAGACCAAAACACATCTCAGGTTATAAAGAACAAAATATATATTGTAAGGGGGACTGTCAGGAAGACACTTTGAAATTTTAAGAGGAGTCCCAGGACTCCTGCTTTGGTGGTGCAGCAGAGCATGCCTGGCTCTGGGTAGCCCCCCTTAGCAGCCTGGAGGGGTGGAGTATGCCCCCTGAACAACCTGTATCCACTGCCACACCTGGCATGAGATGGCAGATTGCCATGTAGGTTGGGTCTACATGCAGACAGAGTTTCGGTTTTGAAACCCACTGATTTTGAAAACCCAAGCTAGTTTTGAAAGTGTGCCAATCAATTTGAAATCTGCCCCACTGTTGGGAGCAAGAGGAGGAGCAAAGGGACCCTGAAAACCATAGAAGACTGGGCTGCAGAGGGCTTTGGACACTCTCGCTGGGAAGATCTTCATCTCCAACTCATCACTTTGAGTCATGGATAGCTGCTCTTCCTTTTGCCATGACCAACTCTGCCTCTGTTTCCTGACTGCTATTGTCTGATCCTCTGGCATTGCTGCACAATTGCCACTCCTTCGTCCTGCATGATCTGATCACTTCCTGATTGGCACTGCTGGCCTGTGCCACCTCTAGAGCTGTCTCCTGTTACTGTTGCCTCCAGTGCTGCTGAGCCTGGTCTCTGGAGCATTGCTGTTGGCTGCTGCCATGCCGTTTCAGCTGTGCTACCTGTGATTACCTCCAGCTACCACCATGAGTTGGGTCCTGGTCTACCACTTATAGTGTACGGGCAGCTCTGGGCTTTCATTGGAGGGACAATACCATATTGCACAAGCAGCTTTGGGCTTGGACTACTGGACACTGAAGATACTGTGATCTTAGAAGCTCTGTTTTTAATATCTCCCAATTTCCTCCTTGTAAACAAATCCTGTTGTTGTTACTCTCTGTGTTTGAGTCATGTCTTGGTATTGTAAGTGCATGGCTAAGGACCTATGAATGATATGTCCCAGGTTTGCACAATTTCAAAAGAAATATGGGGATATCTGAGAAGTTAAAGATGTACACATTCTATGACCACTTCCATCCACTTTCAGATAAACACTCTAATCCAGAGAAACACATACCCATATCCACTGTGGAAATTATACAATTTTTTAATTGCATCATTGTTGTGGCAGTGGGCCATGGTGAAGAAGTGAAACTACATCAACATGAATGTATAAACAAATTGAGTCATTTTCATTTACTGCAGGTCATTGAAAGTGACTAGAACATGGTACATATCTCAGAAATACAATAGTAAATATCTTGTTATTGTTTATAATATTATTAGATATTGTTTATTAATATTAAAATGGCATGGACTGATAAACTTCCCATTTTACTTAGTGTAACTTGTGGAGAATGAGAGAAATGGGAAGATGTATGTAGGGAGCTTCAACTATATTTGTATCTTATTTCCTTTATAAAATAATTTCAAAAGGTAAGAAGGAAGGAATGTGTACTCAAATAATCTGAATATGAATATTTAGATAGTTGTACCTTTTGATATGTTATTGCATCGCTTTCCATTTTCAGCATCCCACTGTCAATGTGTCAATGTTTATAATATTTCACTGCAGCAGGGATACAAGCACATGAGTGTGTCTGTGAGGGAAGCTTGACAATCTCTGTCCATGGCACTGTGTCTTCCCATTACTATGATATTGATATTGATAATGATAATGATAATCAATAATCAATCATCAATCAAGATAGGATAATCTTCAGTGAAGATTCTTGAAAGAGCAATCTATAATGTTGTGGTTATTTCTTCAATTCCCATTCACTTCCAACCCACAGGCATTTGTCTTCTAGCCCAGCTATTCTTGCTGAGATCCTTATTGAACTATTTCTTTTATATGGGCAGAATTTGATGGTTCATAGACCCCACTTTCTCATGAATCTCTTCACTTTCCTGACAATGCCTTACTGATTTTATTTTCTTTATTTATTTTTTTGGCTGTTCTGCTCAATCTCCTCTTCTTTGCTTTTGCCTAAAATATTGGTCTTCAGACTGTGACTTCAACCCTCTTCTGTACATTCTTTAGGTGATATTATCTAGACTCAACACATTGTTTCCTATATACTAATGATTCTCACCATTGTAGGTTTATTGCACATTGTCTCCAAATCCCTACCTAAACCATTACATACTATATGTACAGAACATTTTCATTTGGATGACTCATGTACATCAAACTCAAGATGTTTGCTGTTGAATATATATATTTCCAACTATGTGCTCTATAATGCTAAGTCATTTCTTCAATCCTAGAAACTCTAGGACTTTACCTAATACTTTGCTTTCATTCACTTTCTTTTCTTTTTTTTTTAATATATATTTTTATTGTTATTTATGTCTTACATTTTGCATTCCCCTTGGGTAGCCCACCACCAATTCACCCGTGATCCATCTCCATGGTCCCTTGTGTTCTTTTCTATTCCATTTTGTGCCCTTTCCCTTCCCTCCCTCCGGCTCCTTCCTCCCCC
>PVIJ01007256.1:0-84197 GCA_004024925.1 Scalopus aquaticus | reverse complement strand
GGGGGGGGGGGGGGGGGGGGGGGGGGGGGGGGGGGGGGGGGGGGGGGGGGGGGGGCGAGCAGGCTCCCCGCGGCTGGAGGGCCGAGAGGAGACCTTCCCAGGAACCATCTGCAACAGACCAGCCCGATCTCACTCACCCGGTGCAGAATTCGGCGGGAGGGGCGTTCTTGGGGACCCCGCTCCGGGAGCAGGTCGCGTGCACCGCAAGCGCGCGGGGTGTTCGGAGTCCTGGCGGAGCGGGTGATGGGGAGGCTCCGGGAGGCGAGCCCTCGGCCTCCGACGGCTTTGGCTAAAGAATCTGAGACGCCTTTGGGGACCGCTGGGCTCGAGGCCAACTCGCGGAGGCGGCCTCGGGCGGGGACTAGGATTCGCGGCTCGGCGCTCGCCTCCCGGGAAATGTCCCCTAGCCGACCCTGCCGCCCCCACCCACCGCGGCGGGCGCGCCCGCCTCCTCCACTCCAGGCGCCCGGGCGGCCTCGGCCCCCGCCCGACCACCCAGGGCCGCCTCTCCGGACTCCCTCCGCGGGCCCCCAACTCCGGGGTCACGTCCGGAAGACCCTGGGCCCGCGTCCGTCCCGCCACTCCATCCGCCCGGCAGCCACGCTATCCTCAGGCCCCGCCCAGGGCTCCCGCCTCTGGGGCCGCCCGGCTAGGGGCCGCGCCCCCCGGCAGCGCCTTCCTTGCTCGCTCGTACCGTCGGGACGGAGGACCTGGGGTCTCCAGCTCCGCGCTGCGGCCCCGGCGCCCGTTACCTGGACGTGCGCACTGGCGGCGCCTACCTGTCGCGCGGGGCCCGCGGGAGGCCCGGGGCTTGAGGCTGCGCGGCCTGACCCTCCCGGGCCCCGGGCTGGCAGCAGTTGACCCGGCGCCTCTGGGTGGCGGGAGAGACGTTTGGGACCCAAGACAAGCTGGTTGGGAGAGGCCCCGAGGACCCTTCTCCTGCGGAGCGCGCTGCCCGCGGAAAGGCAGCGGGACCTAGGGCTGGACGCTGGGGCGCTGCAGGCGGCCAGGACGCCCCAGGTGCGCCACGCCTCTCCACCTCTGACCCCCTTTTCCGGCTGCCTCGCCCGAGCAGGGGCCGCGGGTCGAGGCCAGCGGGCGGTGCACGGCCGAGCCCTGGTCCTCGGCAGCGGGGCGCGCCAGGCCCCACGTGGTGCGGCGCCGGGCGGGGCGCGCGGGGGCGCAGCGGGAATCGCGGTGCTTTCTTTAAGGGTGGGGGGAGGGGCGGGGGCGGCCAAACTCCGCCCCCAGGGGGGTAGCGGGGTGCAGACCGACCAATGGGGCGCCGGGCGGTGGGGCGGAGCCTAGCGCCCGTCCCTTAAAGAAACTTGTTGCGGGCTCCTCCGCCGGGACTCAGGCTCGGCTGCGCGGCGGCGGCGGCGGCGGCGGCGGCGGCGGCGGCGGCGGCGGCGGCCACAGATCAGGTCACCGCGCGGCGACTTCGGGCCCCAGGCCCGCCGCAGCGCGACCCGGGCGCCCGCCCCGGCGCGTGGTTGTGGTGCGCGCCGCCCCGCGCCGGCCCCGATGCTGGACAGGAGCGAGCCCCGCGCCCAGCCGCCTTGCAGCCCGTCGGGCACCGCCAGCTCCATGTCGCACGTGGAGGACTCGGACTCGGACGCGCCGCCGTCGCCGGCCGGCTCGGAAGGTCCGGGCCCCGCGGCGGGGGCGGGGGGCGGCGGCCGGGGCGACGCGTCGGAGGCGGCGGACGAGCGCTTCCCCGCCTGCATCCGCGACGCGGTGTCGCAGGTGCTCAGGGGCTACGACTGGAGCCTGGTGCCCGTGCCAGTGCGCGGCGGCGGCGGCGGCGCGCTCAAGGCCAAGCCGCACGTGAAGCGGCCCATGAACGCCTTCATGGTGTGGGCGCAGGCGGCGCGCCGCAAGCTGGCGGACCAGTACCCGCACCTGCACAACGCCGAGCTCAGCAAGACGCTGGGCAAGCTGTGGCGGTGAGTGCGCGGCGCCCGGGCGGGGGCGTGGGGCTGACGGCGCGCGGAGCCCGGGCTGTTCCCCAGGAGCGCCCCGGGGCCCCTGTGCGGGCCGACGCGGGGCGGGCGGTCTGGCCGGCACCGGACAGCCCGGAGTTCCAGGGCGCCTCCCGCCTGGGCCGGCGCAGCCCGGGGACCGCGGCCCAACTCGCCCCAGAGCCGGGCGGGCAGTCGCTGCCCGGGAATCGGACTCCGTCTGGAGGCGGGCGGGGGCGGCGCTCTGCGCTCTGGGGGCGCGAGGCCTGGGAAAGGGCCCTTCGACTCCGCGGCCGCCCTGCAGACAGAGCTGCTGGCAGACGGGGTCTGCTGCTGCACCTCCTGGAAGCCCCCCCTTCCTCACGCGGGGTGCTGAGGCTGGCCCCGAAGCGCGGCCCCGTCACCGCCGGGGGCAGCCCACACCCGGCTCCCTGCTTGGGCTTGAAGGGGTTTTGGGCTCAGGCTCCTGCCCCCTCCCGGGGTGATGCCCACCCCGGCAGCCCAGGCCTCTGCCCTGCCCTGACCGCAGGCAGCTCCAGGGGCTCTGGAGGAGCCTGGTGAACTCGGGGCGCTGCAGTTTCCGGGCGACTCTGCCGCTGCCTGCCCCCGGTCCCGACCCCTCCAGGATCCTGCTTTTGTCCTCAGTGGTTCTCAGCTGGGCCCAGCTCTCTCCCTCCTGGCTCCGAGGCCAGAAAGTGGACACTCACAGCTTGGGGCACAGAGGCGGTGGGGACCTCAGAGGGTGGCAGACAGAAGCGGTGGGGACCTCAGAGGCTGGGGGAGGGAGCTGTGGGGCCTCGGGCTGGGGACACAGGCAGGTGGCCCGCCCTCCGCGCGCCAGGGGCTCCCGCCTTCCTTTCGGGGGGCTGCGGCGGGTGCCAGACCTGGGCCGCCCCGCCCCCACAGCCTGCTGAGCGAGAGCGAGCGGCGGCCCTTCGTGGAGGAGGCCGAGCGGCTGCGCGTCCAGCACAAGAAGGACCACCCCGACTACAAGTACCAGCCGCGCCGCCGGAAGAGCGCCAAGGCCGGCCAGAGCGACTCGGACTCGGGGGCCGAGCTGGGCCACCCGCCGGGCGGTGCCGTCTACAAGCCGGAGGGGGCCCTGGGCGACGCCCACCCCCACAGCGACCGCGCAGGTGGGCCCGGCCGCGCGCGGTGGGCGGGGCGGGCGGCCCGTGCGGCCACCAGCCGCGTCTCTGTCCCCCCGGCCGGCGCGCTCTTGCCCGCTGGGCCCGGTCAGGCTGGCCACCGGGTAGAGGGCAGGTATGGGCGGCCCGCCGGCCCCGCCCCGCCCGCCCGGCCGGGCCTCCGGCTCCCGTGGACCGTGCTTCTGGGAAACGTGGGGGAACAAAAAGCCGTTGATGCCGCCGCGGCCTTCCCGGGCGGCTTCCTCGGAGCCAGCGAGCGCCGGCCACCGCGCCCAGCCGCCCACAGAGGGAGCATTCATGCCGAAATGTGCTCTGTCCCCAGGGCAGACCCACGGGCCGCCCACCCCGCCCACCACCCCCAAGACGGAGCTGCACCCTGGGGGCAAGCAGGAGCTGAAGCTGGAGGGGCGCCGCCTGCTGGACAGCGGGCGCCACAACATAGACTTCAGCAACGTGGACATCTCGGAGCTGAGCAGCGAGGTCATCGGCAACATGGACGCGTTCGACGTGCACGAGTTCGACCAGTACCTGCCCCTCAACGGCCACGCGGCCCTGCCTGCCGAGCCCGGCCAGCCCGCCGCGGGGTCCTACGGGGCCGCCGGCGCCTATGCGCACGCCGGGGCCTCCCCCGTGTGGGCCCACAAGGGCGCCGCGTCGGCCTCCGCGCCCCCCGAGGCGGGCCCCCCGCGGCCGCACATCAAGACCGAGCAGCTGAGCCCCGGCCACTACGGCGACCAGGCCCACGGCTCCCCGGGCCGTGCCTCCCTGGGCTCCTACGGCTCCCAGCCCGCCCCCGGCCCCGCCCCTGCGGGGGGCGCCTTCCCCAGCGCGCCCTGCGACTACGCCGACCTGCAGGCCCCCAGCTACTACGGCGCGTGCGCGGGCTACCCGCCCGGCCTCTACCAGTACCCCTGCTTCCACGCGCCCCGCCGGCCCTACCCCTCGCCCCTGCTCAGCGGCCTGTCCCTGCCGGCCGCCCACAGCCCCTCCAGCGCCTGGGAGCAGCCGGTGTACACCACCCTGACCCGGCCCTGAGGCCGCGCCGCCCGCCCCGCCGCCGCAGGCCTCGCTGACCGCGCCCGTCGCTGCGTGGCCAGGGCCGGCCCTCAGTGCGCTTCCCCGCCACCGGCCTCGGCCGCGCCCCTGGGTGGACGCGGCAGCCCCGGCCTAGAGGACAAAGGGCGGGTCGTGGGGTCTCGGTGGCCCGAGGCCCACTGTCCACTCCGCCGACCGCTGCCCGGCCGCAGTCAGAGGCCAGCCGAGGGCCCCGTGGTCGTGTCCTTTCCAGCGAGGTTTGGTTGCGATTAACACGTCCCTTTATTTTATTTTTTTAACTTTTATATTTGAGGCTTAAACGTGTTTGTTTTGAAAGCTGTTGAGACGTATTTATGTTCCGTATCATTTTATCTTTAACAATGAAGCAATTTGTGCAGAGAGCAGAATTCAGACGCGAGGCCGGCTGGACCTCCCGCACCGGCACCGCAGGGCCGCCCGGCCTGGCCAGGCGAGTGCCCGAGCTGCGCGGAGGTGGGGCCGGCCCCCGCGCTAGCGCCCACGGCCTGGGCCTCGGAGGGCCCCGCTTCCCTGCCCGCTGCCCGCTGAGTGACCGCCGTCGCCTCCTTCACGGAAACTGTGCCTTTAAAACTTTGTACATTCGAGACATCTGAGCAATCGCTTCTTTTTACTTTTTCTACTTTTCCTACCTTTTTCTAGAAAAATCCCAGAGGGGGCCGGGGGAGGGGCCGCGGCAAGCCCAGGTCGCCAGGTCTCTGCTGAGCTCGAGCCGCCGCGGCGCAGGCCCCTGCAGCCCCTGGTGAAATTAAAAGCGCTTTGCACCCACTCGGCTGCGTGTGCCGCCTCCCAAGCAGCGCGCGCCGAGCGGGGAGGCGAGCCTGGACGCCCTCGCCCGCCGCCGTCTCCCTCGCATCTGAGCGCAAACCTCGGTGAGGGCCGGGGAAGCCGGGCCTGAGTCTTCCGTCCCGGGCCCCTCAGTAGCGAAACGCGTCCAGCTGGGCCAGCCTCAGGGCCGCGGCTTCCTCCTCCTGAGCGCTCCTGCGGCCGCGGCGTTTTCTGGGCCCTGGCGAAGGGCCAGAGGGAGCTGGATAAAGGCTGCCCGCGGGGCCGGGCGGGGCCGTCTGATTGGCGGAAAGTGTTTCCAGGGAGAAGCGGTTGTGGGGGTGGCAGCAAATGAGGGGCCGCCTCCCCCCTGGCCTCCCGCGGGTGCAGGGGCTCCGGGCAGCGCCGCCTCCGGGCGGGCAGGGCTGCGCGGGGGCCAGGGGAGGGTCAGGGCTCTGGGGCAGCTGCCGCTGCAGCTTCGACCGGCCCCTCGCCCGCCCAGCCGCCCCGTGGCTGCCGTCCGCCCGCGCCGCGCGCCGGGCGCCCTGTCCAGGGCCTGCCGAGGCCGCCTGTGGGAGGAGCTGCCGGGTTTACCAGGGTTCCCGGCTGGGCGCCAGGCGGGCCCGACCTGGACGCCCACGTCCTCACCGCCTGCCCGGCACGTCCTGCAGCGCTGCAGCCCTCCGAGCACTTGCACTGACACCCCAAAACAGAACCCCCGAGGGCCACCCGTTGCTGCGGGTCCAGCCAGGCTCCAGGGCTCGGCTCTGCGGCGCTGTTTGGACGGGGTGGGGCCCCGGGCCCGGTCTGGGTGGTCTCGCCGGGCAGCCTGCTGGTGCCGGGCACAGCTCTGAGGTCAGGACCAGGGAAGGCCCCTCTCCTGGGGCGCCCGCCCGCGGGCCTGAGGCGCAGAGATGTGCCCCCAGCCCGCCCCCGGGCTGGGACCCCCCTAGAGGGGTCCCCTCTAGGACCCCTCCCCTACAGGGCCTGGGCTCCTTACAGCCCCAGAGCGTTCTCAGGCCGCGGGCAGCAGGGAGAGGCCCCCGGGCTGGCCTGGTCCTGGCGGGTTTAGGGGCCCCTGTGACGATTCACCCGGCCAGCCGGCCCCGCCCACCCCCAGCTCCTGGCCCCTCCCCGGAAGGTTCCCCTTTTCTCATTTCCTCTCCCGCTGGCCCTGGGGGAGGGGCGGGCGCCTGGGTGCCGGGGACCCCAGCTCCCCCTGCTCCGCGCGCGGGGGCTTCGGCCACCTGGAGGGCCGCCCGGAGGCCCGGCCCCGCGTGTGGGCACCAGCCTGCGGGGGCTGCGGCCGGCCGCAAGGAAGGTGAGGGCGGCTGGGCGTGGCCGCCTCTGACTCGGCGCGGGCGTCCGCAGCAGGGAGCAGGCCGCCCGTGCCCGGCCCAGGCCCCCAGCGGGGAGACCGAGCGCACGCCCCCACAGCAGCCCAGCAGCCCGGTCCGGAGCTCCTGGCCGCTGCCCCTGAGCCCGGCCCTGCCCACCTCCACACCAAGGGCCTGTGGGGGCTGTGGGGGTGCCCTGCGCCTGGTGTCCCGGTCCGGGCCGGCTGCGGCCCCCGACCCTGCGTCCACTAGGGAAATCGGGGCTGCGTTTTGCACAGATTCCTGTGAGGCCGCTGGCCGTGCCCAGCGCCGTGCCCAGCAGGGCGTGGGCGCCACCTCCAGTGGCTGGTGCTCCCTTTTGCTTGTTGCAAACCCAGGCGCGGGTCTCCCTGGAGGCGGGGTCAGTCTCAGCCTATGGGGCTGTCCCAGCTGCTGCAGCACGAGTTCGATCCCCGGCCAGGGAGCTTCCCACAGGGCGCAGCAGACCCCTCCCCTCTCCCCACTGCCCCCTCAGCAGTGTGCTTCAGTGGATCCGCCTGTTCTGCTCCCCATTCTGTGTCTGGGGAGCCCTCTCACCCCGCATCTCTGGCCTGCACCCCAGTTTGTGTGCATAAATAAATAAATCTTTAAAAACAAACCAGGCGCTCCGCAGGTGAGAAGACAGTGGGTGGGCGGAGGGCAGGAGACCCCAAGGCGGGACTGAGCCCCCCCGCACCCCATTGCGGGCTCAGGCGGGAGGGTGTCCGGCCCAAGGGCAGAGCTCTTAGAGCTGCCAGTTGACCTCTCCCTGCCTCGGTTTCCCCGTGAAGCTGGGGTGGCAGCAGCCTCGCTGGGAGCCCTGAGGATGCGCTGGGCTGGCCGCGGCAGCTGAGGCGGTGCGGCCACCCCGCCCCGGGCTCTGCCCTGCCCCTCCCCAGCCCCAGCTCACTCGGCGCCCTGGGCCCAGCCGGGTCTCTCTGACCAGTCCCGCGCGCAGCAGACGCCCTGGGCAGCCAGGCTCCCCAGGCTGGCCTGGAAGGGGTTAAGGGCCGGCCTGCTGGGGAGGAGGCCCTGCTTCTAATGAGTCGTTATTGCCGGGGAGACCTTTGTCTGTCTTTATCCGGTGCTCGATAAAAGAATTAATTAGACAGAAAATGGCAGGGCAGGGGCTGCCTGGGCAGGGCTGAATGGCCGGGACGCGGGTGGGGTCTGCGGAATGATAATGGCCGCGCTTAGTATGCGCGACCAGCGGCTCTGTGGGCGGCTTTGTGGGCGTCCTGCGCGGGGCCGCGGGCGCACGGACCCCCGCGCGCAGCCGGCAGTGAACCCTCGGCTGGGCTGCGGGGGACGCCCGGTGGCCGCTCCGCCTGACTCCACCCCCGTGGGGGCAGGGGCCGCCGTGAGGGGCGGGGGGGGCCCCGCGGGGAGCGCCATGGCAGGCAGAGGAGGTGGGGGTGGGGCGGGGCCCGGAGCCCCAGAAGAGCCCCCCGCGCGGCCTGCGCCCTCGGCTGCCGCTGCCATGGTTATGGCGACGTCACAGGAAGAAGTGCCGCCCACGGGTCCCTCCCAGCCAGGAAAGGGGGCTCCGCGGGGGATGAGGGGGGCCCCTGGGGCCGCAGGTGGCCGGCGCCCCAGCCTCGGCCCGCCCCCGGCTCCCCTCGGCTGGGGGCGTGGAGGAGGCGTCCTGAACGTGGCGGGCAGCGAGGGGGTGGGCGCCTGCCCGGCTGTGGCCTCGGCCCCGCGATGTCCCCCCGCGGGCCCCACTGACCGTGCGGGCGCCCCTCCTCTGGAGAGGCCGCGTGTCCTCGCACTGCTCCCCCGGGCTCGTCCAAACGCCGCAGCCCTGGGTCCCTCGGCCCCCGGGGGAGGGGCGGGCGGCCGAAACCCGGAGAGCTGCTCATTTCCCTGAGAACGGGGTGTCCAGGCGGGGCCGAAGCTCACCTTGGGCCTGCACTCCCCGCAGTCCTCTAGCCTGGGGAGGGGGGCCCCCCGGGGTCAGCAGGGCGGGTGGGTGGGGCACCCTCGCAGGAGCGTCTGCGGCAGCTGCCTCCGCCCGTGCCCCCAGCCGCCCATCCCCAGCACCCCGGCCGCCCTCCTTTCCCCGCGCTCCCCACCCTGCCGGCTCAGCCATTGGCCCCGGCCCCCCATTTAGTCCTTTCACCCGCCCGTCTGTCCAGCGGCCACCAGACACCAGGTCCTGGACATAAAGGAGGAGACCGGCCTTGCCGCCCTGATCCACAGGCCACACGGGTGATGTGGGGGCGGGCTTGGAGGTGGGGCCCGGGGCAAGCGCTGCGCGGGCACCAGGCAGCCCTGCCACGGCGCCCCAGGCTGGCCTCAGCGGGACAGCACGTCCCAGCCCTGCCCACCGCAGGCCCTGGCGCCTGGGCCCACCCAGGAGCCCACCCTGCCCCCACTCCCTGCCCCTGAGTGTGGGGGCGGCAGAGCCACCAGGCTGGTGTCCAGGGCGGCCGAGCTCAGCTCCGGGGCTCTGCCCGAACGCCTATCTGTGGGCACGGCCTCCTAGCGCGGCCAGAGTGGGGCGGGAGTGCGGCGGCCCCACCCCATGTGGCAGCACAAGGCGCCTCTGCGGCCTTACGAGCTCAACAAGGTCAGGGGCCACAGCCGGCGACCTTCACCCCCAACCCAGGCTGCTGCCCGCTCCAGGTGCCAGGAGCAGTTTGTGCAGGTAGCCGCTGGCGGGGCGCGGTCAGCTGCTGGCCTGGACAGCCCGGCCGGCGGGAGCCTGCTGAGCTCGGGGGGCCTCAGCCTGCTGCTGCTGGGCGCCTCGTGGGCGGCAGCTCTCAGGGGCACCGGGACATCGAGGAGCAGCGGACGTGCCCGAGCTCTTCCTTCAGAGCTGTGCCACGACCAGGGGGAGGGCAGGTGGTCTCGAGTGGGTGTGGGCGGCCTCCTCCTGCATCGAGCGCTGGCCCCCAGCCCCGCCCCCACAGCCCCCAGGCCCGCTAGGCGCCCCTGCTCACCACCCAGCCGGAACCCCTCGTTGGCCAAACACAGGGACCCTCCCGAACCTTCTGGGGTGCAGACAAGAGGAGTCATCCAACACCGGCCCTGGAGCCCGGCCCAGCCCGGCAGACGGCCGGCACCCCAGGGGGGGTCGGGGCTCCGCTCGGTTTCTGAGGCAGAGCAGCAAGAAAACTATTTTGGGGGGTTTGCCCCTGTCGGTCCTGAGCTCTGCTGCTCTGCTGTGTGGGACGTGCGTCTCCAGGGTCTGGGTGGGCTGCACCCACAGTCAAGCCGGGCCAGTGCCCCCAGACCCTGGGGCACCCCTGGGGGCCCCACAGCCAGCATCTCCCTCTGGATCCAGCAGCCAGAGTGGGCCCAGCCGCCAGGCAGCGGCTCCTCCAGGGGCACGCAGGGGCCCTGCCCGCGACCCCCACCGGGGATTCACCGGGGACTCAGGGGGCGGCTGCCCAGCCTCGGCCGGTGGGCACCCTGGGGGGCGCTGGGCGTGCACGGGCCTTGCTGGCCGCCAGGCCAGGGCTGTGGGGCCCTGAGCGGGGCCTGGCGCCGCCTCCTCCCGGAAGCCCGCGGGCGCGGTGGGCACGGTCTCCTGGAGACGGGAGGTGGGCGTCCTCGCCTGCAGACGCAGCCGGCTAGGCTCTTGGCAAGGAGACAGATTACATCTCAATTTTTGTGGGGTTGCGGGCCCCCCGCCCCGCGCACCCGGGTGTCGCTGGGGGCGGCCCGCGCCCCGTCACCTGCTCCCGCTCGCGAGTCGCTCGGCAGTGTGGGCGGCGGCGGGCGCGGCAGATCCGGAGTGTGGGCGCCGGCTCCTGCCCGCCGCTGCAGAACAGGGGAGGCTCTTCCGCATGGAGCCCCCAGAGAGCCCCGCGGCCCCTCCTCCGAGTCCTGGTGCTCCAGGCTGCAGACGCACGAGCGCCCCAGCGCTGCTGGGGGTGCACCCGGGCCCCTCCCGCGGGCCAGGGAGCCTCAGGTGCGTGTGCCCTGCTGGGGACGGTGCCCGGTGCTCCCTGCCGGCCCTCGGGCGAGCGGCCAGCGGCCAGGCCGAGCGCTTCCCGGGGGGCCCTGGGGGGCATGCAGCCGTGCGGTGGAGAAGCCACAGAGCGGGCACTGGGCGCCCCGACAAGGCCAGGGAGCCGGAGGGCCGCTGCCCCCTCGCGGGCGGAGCTCCCCGGCACAGGCTTCGGAGGCGGGTCACAGCCGCGGCGGTGGGGCTGCTCCTGCGGCCGCGTTCCCAAAGCCCAGCTCTCGCCGCCGCTGGGGGCTCCCGAGGTCGGCGGGGGTGGGCTTGAAGGCCCCAGTCCAGATCGGCAAGGGCAGGGCTCTGCCCCACACCAGCGAGAGGGCAGGCCGGCTGGAGGTGGACGGCTCTGGCATCCGCCACTTCCCGAGGCCAGGCAGGGCGAGGGTGAGCGCCTGGTGGGAGGAGGGTGCGGCCGCCAGCCCTCTAGGCCCGCCCCAGACCCCTCCCCTCCGGGGAAAGGGCAGCGTGTCCAGGCCCCACGCCCCAGGGTCCTCGTCCAGAGGGTGCCTCCCCTGCCCCTCCCACAACTCACAGGCCACCTCCTCTGGGAAGCCTTCCTGGACTGCCCCACGATGAGCCGGTCGCAGTGGAGATGGAGTCTGGCCTGGCACGTGGAGCTGCCCCTCTCCAAGGCAGGCTCCAGGGAGCTTGGGGCTGGCAGGGCTGACCCTGTGGGGTCCGGAAAGGACTCCATCCCGCACACGGGAAGCACGCCAAGCCCCAAGGTCCTGGGGAGAGCGAGGCTGTGGCCCAGAGCCATCCGCCAGCCGGCCACCCCTGGGGTCCACCCTCAGCCTGTGGAGGCCATGGGGAGCCTCCTGCTGGGCTGGCTCTCCCTGGCTGGACGCAGGCCGAGGCTCTGCCCACTCCACCGTGGAGGCGTGTTGGGGCTGGCCTCCAAAGGTGGGGCTCCCCACCCCGGGGACCCGAGTCCCGTCCTCCCCCATCCGTGTGGCCGTGGCTAGTGTCCGCTGGCTGGGGCTGGAGGGCCCGCTGGGAGATGCCCCTGTGGGAGGCGGGCCGCGCCGGGGCTCAGGCAGGCGCTCCCCGGCAGGGCTGACGAGGCTGCGCCCGTTGCGGGAATCAGAGCCACATCTCTCCAGAGCCTCCCAAAACGGAGATGAGGGGCGGGTCGCCCTCAGGCTCGCGATGGCCACCGCTGTGCTCCTCCGCAGCCCCGCCCCGCAGCGCCTGCCCCTCCCCTCACGGGGCGGGGCCGCCACAGCCGTCCAGGGCGTCCCAGCGAGGGCGGGCCGCGGCCTGCGGGTACTGGCGGGAGCCCCCGTTGGCAGCACGCGTGGCCGCGCGTGCCGGGACGCAGAGACCATGGCTCATGTGCGTACCCGGCAGTGCGGGGCCGGCCCCTGCTCGGGCCTGCTGCCCACGTGGGCCTCCTGCCCAGGGGCTCCTCCTGCACCGTCTAGCTGTGCGGGAGCCGCGCCGAGTCGCTGCTGGGCAGGCCTGGCTGGGGGTTGAGAGCAAAGAGCCCGGCCAGGGCAGGTGTCCAGCACCCGCGGACAGGGCGCCACATCTAAAGGCACAGTGGCCCTACCGTGTGCTGGCCCCAGGCGGCCGACTGGCCTATCCCCCTGCCCTGGGAGGGCTCTGGGGTGAGTGCGATGGACAGGCTGCGGCAAGGTGTGGCCAGGCGCCCGTCGCAGCCTCCACGGCCCCTCAGGCCTTCGGGGGCCGTTCCCAGGGGCCAGGGCGGCCCCGCCTCTGCAGCCCTGCGCTCTCGCAGGCCGGCCTGGGCCCCGCCCTGGGCCCCGCCCTCTCAGCTGCGGGCCGCGCCGAAGGACCCGCATCTGGCTTCTCGACGACAGACGATCGTGTGGCGGACCCACAGCTGCTGTGGGCAGGAGCAAGGTGTGGACGAGCCTTGCGCTCTGGCGGCGTGCAGGGAGGGAGCACCCACGGGGCCCCCAAGGGGGCTGCCGGGCTGCGCCCCCCGCCCCTCCGCGTTCTGACCGCGGAGGTGGTTTTGCTGCGCGGTTTCGTCCGCGTCTCGCTGAGCACCGGCGGGTCCCGGCGTGGGGCCTCCTGCGCCTTTGGAGAAGCCCGTTCAGTGTCTGCCCGCTTGGCCGGTCTGTGCACTTTATTTTGCCAGCTTTTCAGTGTGACTTGCCTCCTGGTTCTGAGCTGGCAGCCCCTCCCTGCGCCCTGGGCGGCCGCGGGCCTGTGGGGGCTGCGTCAGGCGCAGCTGGTAGGTGTTTCCTGTCCTGGGGCGTCCCTGCGCCCTCTGGGGCACAGAAGCCTCTCTCTCCTTTCTCTCCCTGGCCTCCGGGCGTGCTCCCGGCCGGTGACTGGGCCTTGCCCTTCAGCCTCCGGGCTCCTTGGTGTGCCCGGCCCGGGCCACGGACACGCCGGGTCCAGCCGCCGCACCCAGGGTCATTGAGGTGGACTTAGGCGCTGCATTACATCGGACAGAACTCCCTGAGAACAGGATTAGGAGGCGGCCGAGCCCAGAACAAACAGCAGGAAACCCCCGGCCGCGCAGTCAGGGCGGAGAGGTCACGTCCAGGCTGGGTCTCTCCGGCCAGTTTGGCAGGGAAGGCGGGGCAGGACCGCGCCCCGCCCTGCCACGGACTTATCTGCACTGAGTTCATTCTGGCCCCAGGATTAATTTGGAAACAATTAAAATTCTGTGCAAAGCGGGCAACGGGGTGGGCCTGGCAGCGGCTGGAGCTAGAGCCCTTTCACCACCAGCGCAGACAGCTAATTAGCATGGAATTAAGTCGGCCACAAACCAGCCGGGGCCAGCTCCCCGCGGGCAGCGAGCCTGAGCGGGCCTGTGCGGGCGGCGGCCGGGGTCTGCCCTCCCCGCGCCCCCAGAAGCCACGGAGCCCCTCGAGGTGCCCAGGGGAGCTTGCTGGGCTGGGGACCCCTTCCGCCGAGGGTCTGGCTGCAGCGGGCCAGCTCTCCCCCATGCCCTCGGCGACCCAAGGCTGTCCTGGGGCTGACCCTGGTGTCCGGCCCGAGCGCCTGCGGAGGCCGCAGAGCCGCAGGCCGGTGCCTCCGCCTCATCTCCGCGGTGGGGTGGAGGGGGCGGGGCCTACGGCGAGGGAGGGGCGGGGCCCACCGCCAGGGAGGCGGGTACAGACCCCCCAGCAGCTGCGCTCTGGCTCAGCAGAGGGGCCACCACGGGGAGGCCGCGGCACCCCGCACCTCCATCTACCTGCGCAAGACGTCACGGCGTGTGTGTCTGCGTGTGCCCACGTGCGCGCACGTGTCTGTGCACGCGTGTCGTGCGCCTGCGTGTGCACATGCGCATGTGAGCGCGAGTCCAGGCCTGCGGGGGACTGAGGGCGGCTGTGCCCCTCCCCCGCGGGGCCTGGGGGCGCAGGCTCTGGGGGGCTGGCAACTTCCATGTTTTGCGGGGAGGGGGATGGCCAGGGGAGGGCCTGGACCCTGCCAGGGAGGAAGCCGGGGGCGCCAGGTGGGGGCCGGCCGGCAGGGGCATCCTGGAGTCTGGCGGGGGCACCGGAGTGGACGGGAGCCGGAGCCGGCATGGGGCCGGGCGGCTGGGAGCGGGCAAGGGGGCCGCGCCGGCCTGGACCCTGCTCCCGGCGGGAGGCCGGGCTCCTCAAACCTCCCTGGAGGCTGCTGCCCGCGGCCCCCGTCCCTAGAGCCCTGCCCGGGGCTTTCAGGTGATCGGGTGAACTTCTGCTTCTGGACGGTCCCCGCAGAGAGAAGTGGGTTTTTCCCGGCTGGGACACGGGGTCAGGGGTGCTGGCGGCGGCGCCGCGTGGCCCCCGTTCCCGCACTGCCGGGACCCCGAGCCCCCGGCCCCGGGCTGGGTCAGGCGCCGGCCAGAGCCCGTGCAGGCGGCTGCTGGGCCCCGGGTCTGCGCTGCGGGGGGCGGGGCGGGGCGGCCGGCAGGGAGCGAGGAGCGGGCGGGGCTTGGGGCTCAGTCCCACCCTCGCCGGGCCAGCGGGACCCTCGGGCTGGCCCCCCGCGGTCAGAGGCTGCAGGGCCGGCCACGCCCTCTGGAGCTGGCGGGGCGGGTGGGGGCAGCGCAGGGCCAGGGCTGGGCCGGGCCCAGGAAGGCCGGGGCCCCCGCCCGGGGCGTGGAGGGCCTGGAAACACCCGGGAATTCACTTGGCCGGGGGCCAGGCGTGCAGCGTCCCTCCCGCCCCCTGCGGGCCCGCTCGCGGCCTAGCGGTCCTGTGGTCACCTGGACCCGGCCCGTATCCCGTCTGCCTGCCCAGTCGGCACCTGGGCACCCTGGGCCTGCCCTGAGGGTCTGGGCAGCGAGGGCCCTCAGCCCCTCTCGGAGGCCACTGACCAGGCGCTCTGGCAGGAAAGCTGAGCCCGCTGATGGACAGCCCCGCTGGCCCGGCTGAGGCGACAGGCGAGCCCCCGGCCGCACGGGGACCGCAGCCTGGCCGGCACGTCCAGCCCCACTGGCTGGCCCAGGGGCGTGAGGCCGCCTGGCCAGGGCCCCGGGAGATTCCCTGCCCACTGCCCTGAGCAGGTTCTGGGCGGGGGCGGCCTGGGCAGGAGTGGCCCCGAGGCCGTGGGGCAGCCCCGCTCGATGCGGCTACACAGGAGGGGGTCACCAGTGTCCCCCTCAGGCCGGCCGGCGCAGGGCGCCCGGGGGTGCTGGGAGAACAGGCGCCTTCACGCTACAGCCCGGCCCCGCGCGCCCCCCCGTGCCCGCCGTGCCCTCCTCCGCGCGCGCGGCTGGCGGCTGGGCCTCCCGTGTGGGACCGGGCAGCCACCTGCTGCCCACAGCCGCGGCCACACAATGGGCCCTTGTGAGCGGGCGGCCAGCAGGCGGCGGGCAGCGCCTCCCAGCCCAGCGGGCTCAGAGCCCCGTTGTGCGGGCGGCTGCTGGGCGCAGCGCCGAGCCAGACAGGCGGCCCCACAATGCCCGGGAGGGGCGGCCGAGCCCGCAGCCACGCCCCCGCTCCCCTGGGCCCAGAGCTCGGTCACCCGGCCGGACGCTGCTCAGAGGCCCGGGTGGGGCACACGCCCGTGGGGGCCCCCAGGCGCCGGCCGGACGCTGCCCTGGGAGAGCCCCAGGCCTTGGGCAGCTGCGGCCCGCCAAGGACACGGGGCGCGGGGCTCGGCCGGTCTGCGCCGTGCTGCAGCTGCAGGGGCTGGAGGGGTGTCGGGGCCGCCAGACACCCCACAGCAGGCCCCTGGGCATCCCTGCGGCCCGCGGCGGGCTGGGGAGCCCCGCGCTCCAGAGGGGCCGAGACCGAATTGCCCCTCCCCCGGCACGGCGGGGCTTGGTCACAGGGCCCTCTTCCCACGGTGGGGCGTGGCCGGTAGCCACGGCCAGCTGACGCCTGAGGTGCACACGAGACGGGGAGCCCTGGCCCCAGCCAGCAGCAGGACACCGTGCCCGGGAGGGTGGGGGCAGAGGCGCCGTGGGGAGCCGTGGGACAGGCAGGGGCAGCACCTGGATCCAGCCGCACCTGAGGCCGCCCCTACACCACGGCCCAGAGACGTGTGCTTTCCCGTCAGCCAGGAAGCCTGTCGTTCGCCTCGGAGGCCTTCAGGCCGGCCCGAGGACCTGAGCAGGGCCCAGATGGTGCCCACGTGCTGCCCCAGCGGCCGCGCGCCTGTCTCCGGCCAGCGGGCTGTGTTCCCCTCCCCAAACCCGCCTGGGGCCACCAAGCAGCCCCTCCTCTGCGGGGACCTGGACACAGGCCCCTTGGAGTGTCCGCACCAGCGGGGGCTGCGAGCTGACCCTGCCTCATGCCGAGGCCGCTGCCCACAGCCCCACGCCAGGGCCGCTCCCAGGCAGCTGGCCGTGGGGCAAGGGGCCCCGCAGAGCCCTCCCCCACCTTCCTCCCCGGCCCGGCACAGGCGGGAGCAGGGGTGCACTCGGGGGGCAGGGGCGCCCAGTGGGCGCGCGGGATGGGCAGCCCCGGCGACGGTGACGAGGGGCCTCGCCGCTCAGGGGACGGGGCCCAGCCGGGCACCTGGGCGGGCAGAGGCCGCCCCGAGCTGGCGTCCCGCAGGCCCCGCAGCGAGGGGGCCGGCGTGGGGAGGCCAGGCCTGCAGCCCCGGCTCCGGCTCGCTCACAGCTGGCCCGAGGCCCCAGAGGCCGCGCAGATGCGGCGAGGGGCCGCGCCCGGGGGGCCGCAGCAGGCCGGGCGGCCAGCACACCTGCTCCGGGGGCTTCCGGCCGCAGCTGTCAGCCCCAGGACAGACGCGGCCTCCGCCCAGCAGCTGGGCCGGGGGCGCGGGGCCAGGCTGCCCCTCCGGGGCCTCCCGGCGGCGGCAGAGGCTTGGGGGCACCGAAGGAGGGAGGGGGCAGCGGTGGGGGTGTCCCCCCAGCTCCATCCTCCAGCGCCTGCTCCCCAGGCCGTGCCGAGGCTGGGCAGCCTCCTCTGAGGCCCGCCCAAGCCGCTCTCGGATGCCACCGGACGATGCCTCCGCCGGTCTGGGCCCAACCTCTGCCCAGGGGCCCTGGGGTCCCCGGCCTGAGGCAGGAGGTGACCCTCACCCAGCAGCACAGAGGCGCCCGGCCCTTTCCAAACGCTGCTGACCACCAGCCGCGTCCCGGGCCGGGTGGCCTCCCCGGGGAAGGAGCAGCACTGGACATCTGCGGCCGGCCGTGCGGCAGTGCTGGCCTCCCAGGGCTGCGGGGCTGCAGACTTGCGGGCACTGGGGGCATGCCCCCCGGCCTGGCATCTGGGGGCGCCGGGGTGCTGTCCGCCTGTCCACCTGGCCATGGTCCCTGACGGACAGTTCAGCAAAGGACAGGCTGACCATCCTGCCAAGGACGCCCTGGCCCGGCCAAGTCGGCTACACCGCCAGCGGGGCTTGGGGATTTGGAGCCAGCTGCTGCGGCAGGTGTGGCCGCCCAGCTGAGCGGGCCGCTGGCCCCGGAGGGCTGCCAGCTGCCAGCGGGTGCAGGGCGGCCGTGCTGGCCGCCCGCCCGGTGGCAGAGCCAGCAGAGGGGAGGGGTGACAGGAGGGCCCCACAGCCCTGTGGTTCACCCACCGCACCACCAGGACGGGGTGGAGACCCCCGCCCCTGCGGCCTGGCCGCAGGATCCATGTCCTGGGACGGGGCCTGGGGAGCTGCCCAGCTTGCCGTCCAGCCCCCACTCCTGGCCCAGCTGCAGCCTGGCGGCTCGCTTTGCACAGCCGGAGCACGCGCGGGCTGCTGGCGCCCCCTGGTGGCAGTGTCCAGAGGCGCTGAGCCGTCCAGGGCTGCGGGCAACGGGCAGGCCTGGGGTGGCGCTGAGGGCACAGGGTGGGGGCGGATTGACGGCCGAGGAGCGGGGACAGGAGGAGGCAGCCTCGGCTGAGGTCTAGGTGTGGTTCAGGGGTCCTGGCCAGGAGCTGGTGTGTCTGCCTTGGCCACTGGGGCTGCCCGTGCGGGGCATCGAGCCCCTTCGGGGTCCCTGCCACGGCGGGGTCAGGGTAGGAGGGACCGCGGGCAGAAGCTGGCCCTGGCTGGTGCTCGCCGGGCTCTTCAGCCAGCGGTCACCATGCCAGCCTGACGCTCAGGGTCAGGGAGAGGCAGCCCTGAACTGCCCGGGGTGCGAAGGGAAGCCTTCCGCCAGGCTGAGCTCCAGGAGGGTGGCCGGCCCTGGACGCCCCACTTCTGCCCTCCCTGTCCAGCCAGAGCCCCAGGGGGATCCCCAGCCTGCCCCGGAGCGCCTCCAGGAGCCGGCCACTCCCGGAGGCAGGCCGCTGACCGCAGCCCTGCAGATGGCCAGGGCCGGGGCTCTGCAGCCCTGCCCTGTGCAGAGACCACCCCGGGCGGGCTCCGGTCAGCAGCAGGCGCTGCCCACACCCCAGCTGGCCGGACCCCACCTAAGTCCCTTCCTGCCTGGGGGTGCCACCTCTGGGCCCAGCCCTGATGTGGGGACCAGACCCCTCCAGAGGCTGCGGAGAGGCCCCGACCCCGCGGCCTGGGGGAGGCCACACCGGGCTGCGGGCTGGCGGACAGCAGGGGGTGTGGGCGGGCTTCTCGGAAGAGGCCTCCTCTCAGAAGCCCCGCTGGACAGTCCCGGGAGCCGGGGGCAGCCCTGAGCCTGGGACAGGAGCTAGTCTGTGGGCAGCACTGCCCGCGGCCCGCAGACAGGGGCCTGGTCTGAGTGGACTCTGGGCTCAGAGGTGGGAGGTGGGGCTGACCCTTGTCCCCCAAAGCTATGGCCTGCCCCGGCCCCCCAGCATGGCCTGTTTGGCAAATAAGGCCTCTGCGGGCAGTGCAAGTGAAGGTGAGCCGGGCGGGGCCGGCTGGCCGGGCAGGGACACCGCGGGAGGTGGACACGGGGCTGGGGTGCCGGCGCAGGCCCAGGCTGTGGGCACTGGACACCGGCCCCGCGAGGCCTGGGCGAGGTGCGGCCCGCTGGGGTCTGGGCCTCTGGCCCGCGAGCGGGGGGAGGGCTTGGCCACTGCAGGCACCTGGCCGCGCCCTCGAAGGGCAGCACCAGCCACGTGGTGCCCATACACGCAGGCCGCTGCCCCGGACGCCCCTTTGCCGCGGGGGACGCAGTGGCCCTCAGCGGAGCTCAGAGGTGCGCCCGCTCCCAGGCAGCCGGCCACTGCAGCCTCCTCAGCGCAGCCTGGACTAGGCCCGATGGCTGCTCTTGGCGAGGCTGTGGCCTCAGCGTGTGCAGCAAGCCCCGGCTGGGCCTGGTGGGGCCGAGCTGTCCGCTGCAGGGCCGTCTGCCCTGGCTGGGCGGCCCCTGCCGCTGCCCCCTTCCAGGGCCTGCCCAGGCCGCCCGCTCGGGCTGAGGCTGGGGCGGTGGCCACGCGGTGGCGCTGTGGTGCGTCTGGGGCTCGCAACGCCAGCACTGGCCCCGTGGTCAGCACATCCTCCCCTGGGGGGACCCCAAGGCTGGAGCTGACTCCCCGTCTTTGGGCCTCCCCAGGAGGGCCCTGAGGCCGGGTCCGAGCAGAGGGGCGATGAGGGAGGAGGGGCGGGCCGGCGGGCAGCGCCAGCAGACCCCGTGCACCGCCCCCCTGCGCCTCGGCTCCCGGCCATGGACAGCCCGCGGCTCTGAGGGGCCCTCTGCCCGCGGACTCGCCTCCAGGGGGCGCCAGTGACTCGCGGAAGGGCCAAGAGGGCGGGGCCGGCAGGGCAGACGCCCGGGAGAGCGGGGTCTCGGGAGGGAGGGGCGTCCGCGCTGGGGGCGCATTCACAGAGCAGAGTCGGGGTGCCCCGGGCTGGGCTCCGGCGGGCGCGGCGGGCGGCAGGCAGGAGGCTGCGAGCCCATCGGAGGACACGCTGTGTTTGCAGCTGCCGCCGGGGTCAGGGGGCCCCGAGGGGGATGGCGGGGGCGGGAGGCAGCCGCTGGTGTCGCCCCCGGAGGCTGGAGGCCACCGCGAGGGCGGGTCCCCGGGTCCGGAGCGTCCTGGGGCTCCGTCCATCGCCGTCCGTCGCCATGGCTCCCAGCGCGGCTAATCCCCGGCCCTGGCACTGGCCGCGGCCTCTGCGGCGTCCCCAGGCGGGCTTCACCTCAGGTGACCCCTGGGCCTCCGTGCTGGGGACTGGGAGGCGGCCCCCGGCCACGGCAGGCTGCCCGCGCCCCCCTCCAGGTCCCAGGAGGGCCCGGGGAGCCCCGGCGTCCGGCAGTGGCCCCGCCTGCTGCGGGCTGGCACTGCCCGTACACGCCCACCGCGGACCCCCGGAATCGTGGGGCCTCTGGGTTCAGCCGGAGGGACGTGGGCCAGTGCAGCCCAGCCTGGGTGCGGACGGGTGGGGCCGGCGGGCGGCCTCGGAGGAGCCTTGCGGGTCCCGGGCCCAGCCCGCGCCCCGGCTGCCAGAGGGGGCCGCTGAAAGCCTCCTGGCCGGCAGGGCGCAGGCGGGGGCCTCGCCACCCGGAGGGCTGAGGGACCGCCTGGCCCTTGGGCGAGGCACGGCCGGCACTGAGCGCCCCATCCCTGGGGCTCCCTCGCGGCTCAGCCCCACCCCGCGGGCCGGGGCAGGGGCCTCCCATCGCCTGCCGGGACCCTGCCCTCCCCCAGGCTGCACCCCAGGGACCCCACAGGCAGAGCCAGGGGCCCAGCAGCTGCGGGGGAGGGGACTGGCCCCTTCCCGCCTTGGGCGGAACCGAGGAGTGGGGGGCCGGCAGAGGTCCCTGGGCTGAGGCGCTGGCGCCTGGCCCCCAGTGTCACCCTGGCCCCGCTGGCGGGGTGCGGGCGGGGACACCCGAGAGGCGCAGGCTCACTGCGCGCCTGGCCGGCAGTCCAGGAGGCGAGCCTGGGTCTGGGGTGCGATTAGGGAGGGAACCCAGAAAACAGGGGGGGACTCAACCCTCCAGGACACTCCGTTCTGCCCCCAGAGTCGCCCGCAGAAGGACGGGGCTGCCTCGACGACCCCTTCCCCTCGACTTCTTGTGGGGGTGAAGGGGTCGCCCCAGCAAGGGGGTCCCGGGGAAACACGCAGACAGGACCCCGCCCCCCACTCAGTCCGTGGCCAGAGCAGCAGGGGGGGCTCGGCGTCACCGGCCCCCGGGGCGGAGGGGTGGGGTCCGCTGGGAGCCCGGCCCCTCGACGCTCACCCGCCCCGCCCCAACGGCACGCGCCCCGCCCGCCGCGCCCCAGCCCGGCCGGCCCAGCCCAGAGCGGGCTCAGCGAGCGCACCGGCTCCCCGCTCGCCCAGCAGAGGCGCCGCCGGTGAGTGCGCGGGTCCCTGCCGCTTCCCTGCCCGCCCCGCCCGGACCTGTTGTCCCCGGGGCCCCACCTCCTGCAGCCCCGCGCTCGGCCTGAGGCGCGCCCTGCCGCCCGACCCGCGCCCTTTCCCGCGTTCACACGCGCAGCCCGAGCCCCCTCCTGCCACCGCCCCGGGTCTCAGTCCCTCAGCGCTCCCGCCGCTCCTCGTGCCGCCCGCGCCGCCGCGGCCTCTGGAACCCGGGGAACCCGCGTCAGGGCGGGAGCCGGGGCTGCGCGCCCGCCGGTCCCGCACCTCGCTCGCTGCCGGGCGCGCAGGGCAGCGCCTGGGCCGGAGAAGGGTGCGCCAGGCCCGGAGGGCCGCGGGCCGTGACTGGGGTGGACGCGGGAGGCAGAACACCAGGGAGTGGGGGCTGGCCCGGGGAGCAGTCCGGGAGCGCCTCCGTGGCAGCCGAGGAGGGGCCAGCGATCGGCCCTAGGAGCCGGGCACAGGCTGTGGGAGGCTGGCAGAGCCGGAGGCGCTGCGCTTCTCTCCCCGCGCCGCGCGAGTGGAGGCCCCCCGCCGTGGCCGTGTCCTGCAGCCCTCGGCTTCCGGACTCCCTGCCCCTCCCAGGGAGATCACCTCTGAGGCGCGCCTGCCCAGCCCCCCGGGGGGGACACTTTGGTCTCCCACTGCGGTGCCAACCCGGGGCCAGGCTTCCGGGGCTGGAGAGGCAGACCCCAGCCCTGTCTGGGGGAGTCTTTGGGCCCCCTTCTTGGGGAGCTCAGGGCAGGCGCTTCCTGGCCGGGGAGGCGCTGGACTGTGGGGCGCTGCGGGCCGCAGGGCAGGGCGGGCAGCTCGGTCAGAGCGCTGTCCAGGCGCGGGGCCGGGCGGCCGCCCCGATCCCTCGGCCAGCTGTGGGTGGGTGGGGCGGGGCCGGGCAGCAGGCGCTGCCCAGGCTGGGCTCGGGTCTGCATCAGAAAGCCCCTCCCCAGCCGGGCCCCGGGGTGCCATTCAGCTGGGACGCCACTGGGAGCCGCGCGGGGCGGAGGGCTCAGGCGGCCGCACTAGCGCCCCAGCTCTGCTCCGCGCGGCCCGGAGGCTCGGGCAGGCGGGGTGTCCCGGCTGCAGAGTGGGGCGGGCTGAGCGGCGCCGCCTGGCGGAATCCGGAATCCCTCCGCGCAGGGCCGCCGCGTCTGCCCCCCGCGCACCCCCAGTGGGGCAGGACACCTGGGGCCGCTGCTGCCCCACCCAGCCCCTCACCAGAAAGAGCGAAGCCCTGCCCTGCGAGGGTGCTGGGGGTGCTGCACCCCCACAGCCCAGCCTCCTGGCGCACCCCCTCGAGCGGCTGGGACCCTTAGAGCAAAACGCTGTTTCTGCTCCGTCTGGCCATGCCCGGGAGCGCGCTGGACCCAGGCCCGGACCGGCCTGCCCGAGCGGGGCGCCCCACCCCGGGACCGGCCACGCTGCTGGCCTTCCTTGGGGTGCAGGCCTGCGCCCGCCTCGCCCACCGCCACGTCCGCGTCCCGACGTCCGTCCCGCCCCTTGCGGGGTTTTCCAGCGACGGTTTTTCAAGCCCAAGAATCGTCATTTTCAAAACTGGCCTCTTGCTCGTCTTACTCCTTCGACAGGAGCCAAAGTTATTTCATATTTTCATCCGCGTCCAGGAACCTAAACACAGTCAGACCCTCCGAGGGCCCTTTCCAGGTCCCGGGGCCTGTCCCCGCGCGGCCGCCGCCCCCGGCGCGCCTGGGGGCTGCTCCGCCCACCTCGCGGTCTCGCGTCCCCCTGCGGCGGCGGCTTCTTCCTGCGCGATTGGGGTTTCCTCGCCCGCCCGTTGCTCTGCCGGCTGCAGTTGCCGCCCCGCCCCGGGACCCAGGCGGGACAGGGTCCTTCCCGAGGCCTCGGGGCTCCCCTCTGCGGTGCTGGGGGCTGCGCGCTCAGACCCGGTCTGGCCCCTGGCACCGCCCGGAGCGCCCTGACGGTCGCTGCCCTCTGGCCCCTCTCCCCCGTGTGCCGAGGGCCGGTTGCGCCGCAGCACCCCCTTGTGGGACAGCTCAAACGCGTGGAAGGTACAGAGAGCCGGGGAGGCGCGGCGGGGCGGAGACGGCCCTTCCTCCACCAGAGCCCGCGCACCCGCCTCCCCACGCCGGCGCCCCCCACGCAGGGAGCTCCTACGCTCAGCAACCCCCACAGGCCCCCAAATGCCCCGCTCACACCCCTGGCCCCGCACGCTCATGCGCACGTCTGCGGGCACGGGCGCGCACCCCGCCTCCCGGCCCGCGCGTTCGCCGCTTCCGCCCAGGTGCGCCCTGCCCAGGGACGTGGATGCTGCCGTTGTGACGGGGGTGACACCGCACCCCACGTGCCGGCCCGCAGCTGTCAGGGGCAGGGGCCGATCCTCCCGGCCCGGGGCAGGGTGCCCCCGGGATGGACGCCGCCCGTCGAGGCCCAGGCTCTCCCAGGGCCGGCCATGTGGGCAAAGCTTCTGCGGCCTGGGACGGGCTCCGGCCCCAGGTCTGCGTCTCCCCCAGCGCAGGTCACCAGGGGAGCTGGTGGGACGCAGGCGGCAGGGGCCCCGAGGGCGACGTCTGGACCTCCTGTTGCGCGCCCGTCGCTGACCACCCATCCTGCGGGCCTGGGGCGGTGACCCCGCGGCCCCGGCCCTTACCTGGGAGGTGCTGCCCCATCCCCCGAGGCCTGCAAGCGGGAGGACCCTGGGCGGCCGAGGCTGGGGGCGTGGGCAGCGGCCGCGGGCGCCCCTTCCTCTCCCGCCGGTTTTCCAGGCCATTTGCTGAGTGGACGTGAGCGACGTGTTTACCGCGGCGGGGGTTCGCCCCAGGGGGCCTCGCGCACTAATCCGCCCCTTTCCCCTCAGAGCGGACGGGCTGCGCGCCATGGAGTCTCTGTTCCCGGCTTCCCCTGCGGCCGGCGGCAACGCCTCAGGGAGCGGCGCGGCGGGCGCCGAGAACGGCACGCTGGGCGGGGCGCTGCCCGCGCGCGGGGGCCCGGGGGTCGTGGCGCTGTACCTGCTGGTGTGCGCGCTGGGGCTGAGCGGCAACGCGCTCGTCATCTATGTGGTGCTGCGCCACGCCAAGATGAAGACGGTCACCAACATCTACATCCTCAACCTGGCCGTGGCCGACGTGCTCTTCATGCTGGGCCTGCCCTTCCTGGCCACGCAGTACGCCGTGTCCTACTGGCCCTTCGGCTCCGTCCTGTGCCGCCTGGTCATGGCCGTGGACGGCGTCAACCAGTTCACCAGCATCTTCTGCCTGACGGTCATGAGCGTGGACCGCTACCTGGCAGTGGTGCACCCCATCCGCTCCGCCCGCTGGCGCCGCCCGCGCGTGGCCAAGCTGACCAGCTCGGCCGTCTGGGCCTTCTCGCTGCTCATGTCGCTGCCGCTGGTGGTCTTCGCCGACGTGCAGGAGGGCTGGGGCACCTGCAACCTGTGCTGGCCCGAGCCCGTGAGGCTGTGGGACGCCGTCTTCATCGTCTACACGGCCGTGCTGGGCTTCTTCGGGCCGCTGCTGGTCATCTCCCTGTGCTACCTGCTGCTGGTGGTCAAGGTGCGCGCCTCGGGCGTGCGCGTGGGCGCCCCCCGGCGGCCCTCGGAGCGCAAGGTCACGCGCATGGTGCTGGTGCTGGTGCTGGTGTTCGTGGGCTGCTGGCTGCCCTTCTTCACGGTCAACATCGTCAACCTCGCCGTCGTGCTGCCCGAGGAGCCGCTGGCCACCGGCGCCTACTTCCTGGTGGTCGTCCTGTCCTACGCCAACAGCTGCGCCAACCCGGTGCTCTACGGCTTCCTCTCCGACAACTTCCGCCAGAGCTTCCGGAAGGTTCTGTGCCTGCGCCCGGGCTTCGGCGCCGCCGAGGACGCGGACACCACGGAGCCGCGGCCGGACAAGAGCGGCCGGCTGCAGGAGAGCAACGGGCTGATGCAGACCAGCCGGCTGTGAGGCGCCCGGCGCCGGCCGCTGCCCGGGAGGGGCCCCACCCCGCTCTGCCGTGGCGCTCCCTCCTCTGGCCCCCGGCTCCTCTCCCTCGGGCAGGCGGCTTCGGGTGGCCTCTGCTTCAGTCTGCGCCCTGCCTCCGGCGCTCCGGCGCCCCTGGGGAGGCAAGTCCAGTGCGCCCTGGGCCCTGGCCGCCCCCTGGCCGCCCGGGTGTTGACCCTGGAGGCAGCCGCCAGGGCCAGAGTGGGCCGAGGCCGAGGAGGAGGCCGCTCAGCCTGTGCCCTGCCCTACCAGCATTGGCCGCCCACCGACAGTGGGGTGATGGGCCCCGGGGGCAGGCGGGGAGGGCCGGGAGGGGTCAGCAGGGTGGGCGTGTTGGGGGTGCAGAGTCGCCCAGGCGCTGGGTCCCCGGGGCACCGGTGTCCGGAGGAGAAGCCCCCTGGAGGGGCTGGCAAGCATGTGGCTCCCTTGCTTTGGGCAGGGCCTCCAGGCCTGGGGGGACGGTGGCGGAGGAGGGGAGCGCTGCAGGCAGCAGGGGCACCCCCTCCCAACGCAAACAGCGGGCTGTGTGGGCGGGCACACAACGCAGCTCAAATGCCGGGGCCCCAGGGAGCCGGGCGCCCCAGACAGAGCAGCGCTCCTGGGGGGAGCCAGCCCCTCCCCGACCAGCCAGCCCGCCCTGAGACCCTGGCCCGCCTGGCCCGCTGGGGGCCTGGACGTGCCCTCCCACACCCCTCTGGGGCCGCCGTCCCCAACGCCCAGAGCAGGACCGTGCCCAGGAGGGTGGGGGGGGGGCAGGGCAGGCCGGCAGGGGTGACCTCCGGCAGGGCTCAGCCCTGGTCGCCCGTGGGGCAGCCGCTCCTGAATAAATTACAGGACAACGCTTGAGTCCTGCCCGAAGCAAACGGCGCGTGCGCGGAAGCTGCTGGCCGGGTGCGGGCGGGGTGGGGCGGATGTGGACGTGGGAAGGGCTGAAAGACCGCGCTCCCTCCCAGCTGGGCCCCCCCCGAGGGTTTGGCCCTGAGCGGGAGGAGCGACGGTGGTTCCTCCTAGCGCTGGGCGAGCATGGGGAATGGGAGGCTGGTTTGGGGACCCGAATCTGCTCCCCGGGAACGTGGGACCAGCTCCAACAGGTGCCGCGGACCGCCCTGTGGACCTGCATCCCGGGGACACTGCCCGCGTGCCCCCGGCCTCCCCCCGCCGCCTCGGAGCCGCTGCGGGGACTGTGGACAGCAGATGGCGGAAATCTCCGCCCGATCAATCTCCCCATCGATCTGACATCCTGAGCTCCGCTCGCCGCGTCGCCCAGCCAGGGTGCGGCCTGAGGGCCCTGCGCGTGGGTGCGGGGCCGCGTGTGCGACCGCACGCGTCTGTCCGTGCGTCCCCCCCCCCCGCGCGCACACGCGTCTGTGGGTCACGCGCCCGCACACGCGTCTATCTGTGCGTCGCGCGCCCACACGCATCTGCCCGTGCGTCTCCCCCCCCCCCGTGCGCACACGTGTCTGTGGTTCACGCGCGCGCACACGCGCCTGTCCGTGCTTCTCCCCCGCGCGCACACACGTCTGTGGGTCACGCGCGAGCACACGTCTGTCCGTGCGTCCCCCGCGCGCGCACACGCGGCTGTCCGTGCTTTCCACCCCACACCCCCGCGCACACGCGTCTGTCCGTGCGCCCCCCCGCGCACACCCGCTACCTTGGGCCGGCCGGGAGCTGGCAGCCATCTTTATGGGGGAGGCGCTTGGCTCCTCTGGGTGTGCCCAGTGGTGCTAGCAGTCTTCTTAGTGGACGTCTTAGTCCTACTAGAAGCTTCCAGAACTTTCAGAAGAGGATGAAGGTGGTCTGGGCCGCTCTCGAGCACCCTCGGGCCCGTCCGGAAAGGGTCCAACTCCGCCCGTGGCCGGCCGGTCAAGGGGCTTGGGGAGGGGCTCGGGCCCTCCACGCAGGACCTCCCCCTCCCGGGCCCCGGTCTCAGGCCCCAGAGCGTGGAGGAGCCGGCTCAGGGCAGGGGCAGCAGCCCCCTCAGCTGAGCGGCCTCACATTTGGGCCATGCCCATGGGCAGGGGTCCTGGCCAGCGGGGGCGGCAGGGCTCAGGTCAGCCAGCCCAGCCCCGGCCTGACCCAGCCCACCCACTGCCCCCCAGCATGGGGCGGCACCTCAGAGCACACGCCCTCCTGTGGGAGACCCCTCCGTCAGCGCCCCACCAGCCCGGACGGCCACTCCCAGCCCCTGTACCCCTGCCCATGGCCTCGCGCTGGCGCACCCCTCCCCACAGGACACCTGGCCCTGTGACCGCACGCTGACCTGGGGCGCAGTGCTGCCGGCGCCCCGTGGCTGGCCAGCCGCTGTCCGCTGCCCACACCGCAGGTACCGTCCGGCCAAGCAGGGGTCAGCAGCTGGAAGGGCAGTCCGGGCCCGGGAACGGCTGTGTGAAGGCCCAGCGGCAGCCGGCCAGGGTGCTGGTCCCCACGGTGGGGACAGAGGGGCCGGACGCGGGCCCCAGGCGCCCCCTGGCGGGGCCTCCATCCAGGGCGCCCAGAGAAGCGGGAGGTGCGCAGAGGCTGCAGGGCGGGGGGGCGCCGCGCCGGGCCAGGGGTGAGCGCTGGAGGGGCAGACGCCCCGCCTGGGTCCCGGGGAGGACGGGGGCGCTCCCTCGCGGGGGCGCGGAGCAAACACGGGCCTGCTTACCGGCCTCTCTGCTTCAGCGCGTTTTATTGGCGCGGCCTCCGGGGAAACCTGATCAGGAAATCCGGCCTGGGTGGCCCTGCACCCTGGACAGCTGGCGGGGCCGGGTGCAGAGCGCGCTCTGGGGGTGGGGAGCTGGGTGACGGGCCAGCCTGTGATGGCCACTCGGGGCCAGAGAGTGGGAGCCCCGTGACCCTCCTCCAGCACTGGCCGCGGGCCCTCAAGCCCCGCCCCACCCCTCCACTGTGGGGTCCCGACTGGGCTCACTGACAGTGCCCCAGGGCGGCCCGGCGTCAGTTGAACGAACGCCTGAGCGACTCCATCACCGGCCAGCCCCGGGTGTTTGAAATAATGGCGGGTTCGGAGGCGGCCTGCAGGGCCAGCACCCTCGACCCCACCCCGGGGCCTTCTCCTCTGGAACAGCCAGGACTCGCGGTGGGGTCAGGGCCCTCTGGGCGGGCAGGTCCACCAGGTGCCCCCCCAGACCCCTGGGGGTGCGGCCCGGGAGGGCCCGCGGAGCCCCCGCCCCACCCCCACCCCTGCTCACGCCGCAGCGGCGGGGGGTGCGGCCGGGGGCGCAGTGCGGGCTCGTCCATGGCGAAACGGGGCGCGTGCCCGGCGGGCTGGGGCGGCGGGCGCGGCCGGGTCTCCCCTGGGTGACGAGGGTGTCCCGGAGCGAAGTCGCGCGGGGCCGCGCGGACGTTTGAGGCGAACACGGAGGCGCCGGCTCGGAGACGGCGAGCCGGGCGGTGCGGATGTCGCCGGGTGAAAACGGGCTTTTATTGACACGCCACCAAACCGATAAACTGCCCGGTGCGCCGGCCCCGGTGTATCGAGGTCTGCGGCCACCCCCACACCCCGCAGGCCTGTGCCGAGGGTGCGGGTGCAGGCCCGGTTCATCCTGGACCCCGGGGGGCCGACGGGGGCCGGCCCCCTACCCCTGCTCCGAGCCGGCTCCCCTGGCCGCGCGCTCCCAGGCTAGGCTGCCTGAGCGCCGCGCGGGGGCGCAGTGCTGCCCCGCCCCGCCCCTGCCCCCACTGCCGTGACTGTCGGGGTTCCGTCCCCAGGGAGGAGGGGCGGGGCGGCCTCCAGGTCAGCCGGCTTCCGGACGCGCCCCCACGCCCCGTCCTGAGGCCCTGCTTGGGCACCGTTATCTCCGCAGGGCCGTCCGGCCGCGCCCCATTAGCTCGGCGCCTGCTGCCGGGCCGTTGCTGGGCGCCCGGGTGTGTCTGGCTGTTGGCGCAGGGACCGGACACCGGCCTGGGCAAAGGGCGCGCGAGACCCGGCCGGGGGCGGGGCCAGGCCAGATCCCCACCGCCCCGCCAGACCCCTCCCGCCCCTGCAACCAGGGCGCCTCGTGGGACCTTGGCGGGCCGGGGCCTCCTCTGGGCCCCATGCTCTGGTCTGGGGGTTCCCACCCCTCCTTGTCCCTCCCCTACTGCGGCTTCCTGGAGGCCAGCTCCCCTCTGACCAGCACACGGGGCCAGGCTGCCCGGGCCTCGTGTGGGCTGTGGCAGGCGCCTCAGTCCTGGGCCTCACCCCAACCCCCCGTGGGGACAGGCAGACGCAGGGACAGCGGGAGAGAGGGCTCCGCGCTGGCCCTCGGGACCCCCAGCCCGCAGAGGGCTATTTCAGGGAGGGGCGCCCCTCTCTGACTGGGCCAGGGTCTCCAGCGGGGGCTCCACGTGAGTGCTCAGGACAGGCAGGGGACGGGGAGGCGCTGCCCTGTGGACAGGCCGCCCCTTGGGGCCTCCCTCCTCCACCGCCTCCCCCGGCCTGCGGCCCAGCCCTGCGGCCAGCCCTGCCGGCCCTGCGCTCTGTCCCTGAGGCTCAGGCAGGACCGTGTCCAGGCGTCACTCTGTCCTGGCCTGCGAAGCAAAGACCTGCCCCCTCCTCCAGGAAGCCCTTGGGGACTGAGGCCCAGGCGAGGGCCTTCCTGCACAGGCGTCTGTGGCCTGGAAACTTGCTGGCAGGTGGGAGCCCTCTCTGCACCCCCACCCCGCTCAGTACCCCGGCTTAGCCCTGGAGCCCTCATGTGGGGGCCGACAGGCGCGGGTGTGCACAGGGAGTGAGGGCCCCACCCAGGGTCTGGGGTCCAGCGTCCTGGCCGCTGTCGGGTGGAGGGGAAGGCCGGAGGGGCGGGCAGGACCCCCGGCGCAGCCTGCCCAGCCATGGGCCCGTCCCTGCCCGCCCCGGCCTGGAGGCCCCGCAGCGACCTCGGGGAGGCCTCCTGGCCACCAGGACCAGCAGGCCTGCGGCCATCCCGCCACCGCCCCGCGCCTGTGCTGCCAGCCCCGCGCCGACCGGCTGACCCCTCAGTGCAAGCTGAGCCTGCTCCCCGGGGTGCAGCAACTCGGGGGAGTCCAGGAGGTGGGGCTGCGACTGGTGGGGCGGGAGGGAAAGGACGGAGGGAGGGGAGGACAGGTGGGCCCCAGGGGGCTCCGGAGGCCTCCCCCCTCGTCCTGCGGGAGCGGCCGGGCCCTTCTCCCGAGACGCGGTCCTGTGGGTCCAAGGGCAGTGGAGGACGTAACCAGCAGGACCCCCGCGCCCGAGGCCCCAGCGCAGAGCTGGCCCCAGGGGTGGGCCTGGGCTGCCCGGAAGAGGGCTGGGCCGGCAGGGCAGGCTGGCGGGAGGGTGCCTTGGGCCGAGGGGCGAGGCGTCTGCACCCCAGGGCACCGGAGTCGGGGTCCCGCAGAGCCCGGCGAGGGGCGGGCGCCAGGTCCCTGCAGTGGGGGCTGCCCCCCCCCGCAGCCGCCTCGCCGCGTGACCTGGAGGTGCGGGCTCCCTGGCCTGGCCGCGTGTCCCTGCGGGCTGAGGTGTCCTCCGGAAGGGGATGTGCTTGCCACAGGCCCGAGCTCCCCACCCGCCGCGGCTGAAGGGCCGCGGGGCCGGCGGTAATGGGGGCTGAGTGCGCCAGCGTGATTATCTGCCGCCTCTTAATGGCCCATCCCCAGCGCCCGGCGGGGTGGGGGGGTGCCCCGTTCTCCTCCAGGGCCCTGGCGCTGCCGCTGTGGAGGGGTTCTGCGCAGCCGCAGGGGGCGGCGGGCTGCCGTCTGCACCCACCCACACCCACCCACCGCTCTCCTGGCTCAAGGGCCCATGCCTGCCCACAGCGCCCGCGGGGTCAGGGCGCAGACCGCGGGCACCACGTGGGAGCGCACCTGCCGGGCCGCGACCCCAGGCCCGCAGGAAGCGACCGCGAGTGACAGCTCCCACGCCCTTTATTTGGGGGCGTGAGCGGCGGGGTCTCTATCTGGGGAGGGGCGGAGCAGCGCCCTCACTGGTAGCCAGCGAGCTGCAGCGCGGAGGGGTAGCGCGCGCGGCGGGCCAGGCACTTCTGCCGGTCGATGAAGAGGCTGTTGGTCCTGACGGCGATGTCCTTCTCCAGGCTCATGCGCGTGTCCTCCAGGTTCCGCAGCGCCTGCTCGGCCTCCAGAAGCTTCTCCTTCAGCGCCGCCAGGGACGCGTGCAGTTCCTCCACCTCGCTGGTCAGCCTGCGGGCGCGGGGCGGGAGGCATGAGCCGCGCCGCGTCCCGGGACGCGCCACCCCGACAGGGCGAGCCCCGCGGGTCCTGGCCCAGAGGCTGGCCACTTGCCCGCGGCCAGCCCAGGAGCCAACAGGCCGAGGCAGGCTGAGAGGGCGTGTGCCGCGCCCTGGGACCCGAGCGCCGGCTGGAGGCGGGCCAGGGCAGGGCGCCCCAGCCCGGCCCGTACCGCGTCTGGAGCCGCGTCCGCCGCGGAGCTGCTCCACAGCGACACCGTGTGGCCGCGGCGCGGGGCTCGGGTTCCCCCGCGCCCTGCCGCGCCTCGAAGCAGGGCGGACCCTGTTTCCCTAGCGAATGGAGCGGCAAGGAAGAGGGACGCCCGAGGTCGGGGTCCTGGTGCCTGGAAGGGCACCGGGCACGCGTATGATTCCTCCTACAGCCCGGCGGTGGCCGGCACCCGGCGATGTGGACAGTGGCCGCGAGGCGGGGTCCGCGGAGGCCGCGGCCTGGGGAGCTCGCAGCGCCCCAAGGACGCAGGCGGGGCGGCAGGGGGTGGCGGGAGGGGCCGCCCCGCCTGCGAGGTGTGCTTGCCAACCCCCGCGCTCCAGACGCCTTCTGGGCTGGGGGGCAGGGGCGGGGCAGGGGCGGCCAGCCCGCACCTGAACTGGGCAGCGTCGCGGCACAGCTCCACGTTGGGCCGGAAGGACCGCTGGTACAGGCGGGTCTGGGCCACCTTCAGCGGCGCCTCCTTGTCCTTGATGGCTTGCTTCAGCGCCGCCACGTTGTGCTCCTGGTCCGTGATCTCCCGCAGCGTCTGCGCACAGGGCGGAGAGAGTGGGCCTGGAGCGCGCCGGAGGCACCTGGATCCTGCCATGGCCAGCAGCAGCACTGCCCACTGGCTCTGCGGAGGCATGGGAGCCGAGAGGATGTGCTTGGTCCTCCCCGAGGCACCCCAGGGGCTGGGGGACAGCGAAGTCTGTCGTCCAGCCACTGGCCGAGTGGCCACCGGGTCCCAGTCCTGGTCAAGAGCGGGAGAGGCCGGCAGGCACTGGGAGGCAGAGCGGCCAGCCTGGGCCTGGCCTGGGGTCCATGCCCTGCCGCCTGCCCTCCTGCGCACACCTGGCCCTCGCTGGGGGCGGCCATGCGCTGGCAGCGCCGCAGACCCCCGGTTTCACCTGGTTTCCTTCAGCTAAGCCAGGGCGCGGGAGGAGAGGGCGCGTGCCAGAGGGTCTCAAGACGGGCGAGGCGGGCAGCGCGGCAGGGAGCGGCTAGGGGCCGGGCCTGGGCTCGGAGGGGGCGGGGCGAGCCTTGTGGGGCGGGGCCTGCGCCGGGGGCGGGGCCCACCACCTTGCGCAGGTGCTGCTCCAGCTTGTGGCGCGCGTCCTCCAGCTCTTCGCCGCGGCGCGCGAAGGCCAGGTTCACCGCGTCGCTCTGCAGCCGCAGGTCCTCCGCCGTGTCCCGCAGGATGCAGTCGATCAGCGCCCGCAGGTTGACCGAGGCCAGGCGCTCGCGCTCCGCGCGGGCCAGAATTTCCTGAGTGAACTTAGCCCACGACTCGGGCGTCGAGGCGCTGCGGGCAGTGCCGGACGCTTCAGGGTCTGCGGCCATGCCGGGCCGCGGCTCCGTCCACCAGGCGCCCCCGCGCCCCCAGACTGGCCGCCAAGGGCGGTGGCCCAGCGCTCCCCGCCTCCCAGCGCCCCTCGCGCCCGCCGCCCCCACCTTGAGGGCTGCGCGGCCCAGGCGCCAAAGCGGCCCCTGCGGACCCACCTCTCCTCCAGGAGGGCGGAATGCGGGTGGAGCTGCACCGCGGTGCTCTGGCTGTGGAGGCGCCCGCAGGCCTCGTCGATGTGGTAGGCCTCCACCTTGTCGGACCAGCTCATCTCGCAGCGCTCCTTCTGCTCGCGGTTCAGCCTGTGGCGAGGCAGAGCCGGGTCTGCGCCACCCGGCAGCCCTCTGCGCCCGCGCTGGGCCCCAGCGCCTCCCCTCCTGCCCAGCTGCCCAGTCCTCAGGACCCTGGGCCCTGGGTGCCCCCCACTCCCAGGCCCCCGGCTGGGGCTCGGTCGGTCACCCTGGCGGACCCTTTCGCCCACCGGATCTGGCCCACGGCCTGCACGATGGTCCTCTTCAGAAGTTCCTGAATGTTCCGGATGAGCTCCGCCTCCTGGGGGACAGACGCCCCTGGTGAGGTTGGGGTGGGAGGCGTCCAAGGCAGCCCCGCATGCCCAGGGAGCCGGGGCGGGGCCTGACCCCTGGCTGGGCGGCCTCGGGCTGGCTGCCCGGCCCTTGCCGGTGCATTCTGGGCTTGCGGATGTGCTTCCTTGCGCTCTGTGTTTGGGACGGCGCCCGGCGGCGGTGCCCCTGCCCAGCACCTGGACACCTGTGTGCTGTCCCTGCCGCCACCCAGCGCGCTGGGCCCTGTGCTGGGTCTCCCCGATACCCGACATCCGCCTCTCGTCACAAACCGCCCCAGCTCATTTCCGCCGCTGTCGGGCACCGAGCCCCTCCCAGGCCGTCTGCGGGGTCCTGTCCCCACAGGACTGGTGGGCCCCTTACTGGGCCTGGCTCAGCACCCCAACCTCGGCAGTTTCCTGAGCGGCACAGGTAGGGGTGCAGCAGGGCCTGGGGGCTCAGGCCAGGCTCGGCTCTGGCATCGCCCTACCCCCGGCTGCAGCCTCCGCCCCCGGGCAGGTGCTGCCGGCCTGGAGGGGCACAGGGGAGCAGGGCCCCCCTCGACAGCCCCCCGGTGGTGGATTCCCATGACGGTGTCTTGGGGGCGCTGGGGCCGGGGGACTCAGGCGCCAAGAGGCCCTCCCCACGAGGGCACCCGGCCCCACAGCCCCCCGACCCCCGCCGAGGCCCCCATCCTGGGGCGTTCAGGGAGTGGCCGGGCTGGGGGCCCTCTGACGCCCGGGCAGGCCATCAGCGTCCCGAAGGGGCCTGGACTCGGGGTGCGGCGGGGCGGGGGCACCTTGAGCAGCTCCAGCTCCACGTGGTCCCGCACGAGGTCGGGGTGCTGGCGGCGCTCCCGGCTCTGCAGGCTGTCGGTGGCGATGGACAGGGGTGTGGCTGCGGCGTCCAGGGCGCGCTGCAGCCGCTGCCTCTGGGCCAGCAGCAGGCTGGTCTCGGCCCCCAGCTCCCCGGCCTGGCGCTGCAGCTCAGCCTGCCAGCCCTGCGTGTCCTGCAGCCGCGCGCCCACCTGCCGCGTGGCCCCGGCCTGCGCCCGCCGCGCGCGGGCCTCCGTCTCGGCCGCCAGCTGCCCGCTCTCGTGGCGCTGCCGCTCCGAGCTGTCCCGGTCGGCAAAGGCCTGGTGGTAGCGGGCGTAGCAGCCCTGGAACCACTCGTCCAGCAGGACCTTGGCCGTGCGGAAGCCGGCGGTGGCCAGGCCGGCGGACGTGTGGGCGCCCGTGTTGCAGGCCACCTCGTGCAGCTTGGGGGGCAGCTCCCGGGCGGGCACGGTCTGCGGGGCGGGCGGTTTGGTCAGCAGCACGTCCGACGGAGCCATGGCCCCCGCCGGGCAGGGGGCGGGCGTGTCTGGGGGCTCCGGGAGGGGGGCAGCTCTGGCCTCTGGGTCCCCACAGCAGGCCATGGCTGCTGGAGGCCACAGGTACACACCGGCTCCTGTTGCCGGGCAACGGGCTCCCTGCCCCCAGGGCCCTCTTAAAGGGCCAGGCCACCCCCGCCCGCCTGTCCTGCCCGCCAGGTCCAGGCAGTGGCCCAGGGGGCTGGGGTGGGGCGGGCCTCACTGCCCACCCATCTGTCCTGGCGCTGCCCCTGGGCTGCCCCTGCTCTCGGCTCACCTTCCCGGGCACCTGTCCAGGCGGACAGGCTGGGCTGCCGGGGCTCCCCCCTTGGGGCACGGGGTCCCTGCCCGAGGGCGCGGGGCTCCTCCCCTGCGCCAGCGTCCCCAGGCCCCGGCCCCGGGGGAGTCAGGGGCTGCTCTGGGGACGGCACTGCCCAGGGACACCCGGGACAGGCTCCCTGCGCCCCACACCTGGGGACAGGCCCAGCCTGGGCGCTGCCCGGCACAGCCAGCAGAGGGCACCATTGGCCGCCTGATGTCACACGCCCATCCCAGTCCTCTCCCCTGCCCCTGCCTGGCCGCCAGCCCCTGCCCCGCCCAGGCCAGTTCTGGGCCCACTGACCCGACGCGGCCCGAGGGGTGCTGGATGTGGCCGGGGCAGCTGTGTCCACCCCAGGACGGCGGGCGCCGGGCGGTGGCCACGGCCCCGAGGCTGGAGCCGGCAGGCCCGGGTGGGGCTGGGCAGGGAGGTGAAGAGTGCCCGCCCGCCCCCACGGCCAGCTGGCCTGCTCCGAGCCGCTCGCTGGCCGAGCTGAGGGCCTCTGGGGGGCCGGGGGCCAGCCTGCAGACAGGCTGGCCCCCTGCCCTCTGCGTGGCCCTCCTCGCGCTCCGCCCGCTTCCCCGGAGCAGACACGGGCACCCAGGCAGGGCCACGCCCCGTCCATGCTCCGTGCCAGGGGCCCAGATGGACGGTCTGCGGGGCGCGGGGTCGCCCCAGCCCTCAGCTCTGCGCCCCCAGGCCCCCGCCCTGCAGGGCACGCTGGCCCGAGACTGGACCGTCCTCCCCCTCACACGTCCCCGGCTTCCGCCACCGGATTTGCAGGGCCAGAGCGCCGCCACCTCTGCCCGCAGATGTGCCAGGGCCGCCTCGGGCCTGCCCCCGGGCCGCGCTGCGGAGCCGTCGCGTGTCACAGATGGGACGGGGGCAGCAGCTGCGCTGGTCAGGGCCACAGAGAGGCCGGAGAGCCTCCAGAGGTGCCCCTGGAGTCGCTGTGTGTGTTGCTGCAGCTGCCACAAGGCCGGCCATGGCGGGCACTGCTCTCTGTCCCCAAAGGCCATTAGTCCAGGCTCGCCCAGCGCTTCAGGGCAGGTGGGGCTCCGGGGACCTGTCCCCTCTGCTCGGCCGGGGCCTTCCTGATGGGGCCTGCAGCGCGGGGGTGTGCGGTGGGGGCAGCAGCTGCCTGGGCACAGGGCGGCTCCGGCCCCTGCAGCGGGAGGAGACGCAGCACAGAGGTGACCGGCCACTCTTGAGAACCGGCCCCAGCCGTCCTGCAAGGCGGCAGGTGACCGTCAGGTGGCGGCCACTCTGGCACTGGCCCTGAAGGAGGACAGCCTGGGGCCCCTGGCGGCCACGAGGGGCCTGGGCCCTAAGAGAACTGAGCGTCTCCCCAGGGCGCCGGTCACCCGGGCCAGGGCCCCGAAACCCCGTGAGCCTGCGCATCCCGCCGGGTCGGCAGCACCTGGGTCACCCCCACCCCACAGCACCGACACCCCTTCCTGGAAGGCCTCGGCCCTCCTTCTGCCAGCTGTCCCCGCCTCCAGGAAGTCTGCCCTGATTGCCTGGGGCTCCTCCCCCACCAGCCAGCCGGGGCCCAGCAGCCTCTTGGCGAAGGGCCCGGAAGGGCCAGGAGTGGAGGCACAGGGACAGGGCGCTGCGGGCAGTGCGGAGCCCAGGGGCCGCGCTTGCACCTCGCCGCCCGCACTTGGGGCTCAGCCGCTGCAGAACGGCCCCAACAAGCTCCTTCCACTGGGGCCACGCCTGCCTCTGAGGTGCCCCCAGTGGTCTCCTGGCCTCAGTGCCATGTCCGGCCGGGAAGCGGAGGGCGCGGTGCTCCCACCCACGGGAGGGGCTTGCTGCCCTACTCTGTGCCAGCCAGCCACCTGGAGGCTGGCGGGGCCTCCCAGAGGTGTGGCTGCGGCCAACCGACACCCAGGGCAGGTTCTCGGGGCGTCTGACCCCAGCCCCTGCAGCCCGGGCTCCCCACCCGTCCTCCACACCCCCGGGGCTGCGCCGTGAGCTCCGGGCTGTTCCAGGTCTCTGGGCCGAGCGCGGGGCCGGCCAGCCCGCCTGCCTCTGCGGCCAGATCCGGCCATCAGCTCGGCCGAGTCTCCAGAACCCCACAGGCTCCCAGAGAACAAAATCAGAGGCAGCTTTAGGAGTCGTGCCGATCAGCGCCGGGCGGACGGGCTGCCGTGCCCAGGCTGGGGCGGGCCCCCCGCTGCCCCCGAGGAGGGTGACCCCGGGCCCCACCCCCTTGTCCCCACCCCCGCGGAGGCCTGGCAGGCCTGGGCCCCACGGCCCCCAGCTGCCCCTCCAGCGCAGGCCGGTGGGTGCCCAGAAGGGTCTTCCCGGGATTGAGGCCGCACGTGCCGGGGTCCCGGTCCTGAAGGCACAGGGTCGAGGCCGGGAGACCCCAGCACATCTCGGAGGCGGCGGGGGGCAGCAGACGCTCGGCCCCCCCGGACCCCGCGCACCCAGGAGAGGCCCATGGTGGCCGGGCGGGGCCGGGCGTCCACAGCTGCTCACGGCGTCGCTGGGCCCGGGCTGCGAACAGGGCCCGCCCGGCACCTTCCCTGCGCACCCCAAACCCACAGTTCCCACAGGGCTCCCCGAGGGGCGCTGGCCGCCGGCACTGGTTGTGGCCAGAGGGAGGGCCGCGCGGGTGGACGCCCCAGGGCCCCGCTCCCGAGAGCATGGGGATCCCAGGGCCGAGCCAAGGGCAAAACAAGGGCGTCTGAAGGCGGGGCCAGCAGATGGCGGCCAGCGGGGTGGCCCTGCCCAGCCATTAGCCTAAGAGCTCTGCAAATAGCTGGACGGCCGAGGCGCAGGCAGCCTGGGCAGCAGGAGCCGCTCAGCTGACAGAAGTGGCCACTGGGGCCTCCCCGGTGGCGCAGCGGTTAAGCGCTGCGCTGTGGAGCTGTCGGCAGCGGCAATGCGAGTTCGGCGCCCGGCCGGGGAGATTCCCACATGGCGCCGCAGACCTCTCCTGCCTCGCCCGCTGCTCCCCTCAGCAGTGTGTTTCTGATCTGCCTGTTCTGCTCCCCGCTCTGTCTCTGGTGAAGTCTCTCGCCGCCCCACGCCTCTGGCCTGTACCCCAGCATGTGTAAATAAATAAATCTTTAAAAAAAAAAAAGAAGTGGCCACTGGGGGCCTGGGGGGCGCCGCGGTGGGGGCGGAGGGAAGGTTGTCGCCCCTCACCCCACCCCTCTGCACGGCCCCGCAGCCGCCGGCCTGGGGTCCTCACCGCGGGTCAGGGGACGCCGACCCTCAGCTCGGTGCCTGGAGGCGGCCCCCAAGGCTGGCGCGGGAGCTGGCCTCAGGGTGGGGGCCATGGCAGGAGGGAAGGGCAGGCGGGCGTCTCTGCCCACAGGGGCACCCTGGAAAGCCGCAGAGTGAGCCCTGAGGCCCAGGAGGCCTCTTCCTGGCCCTGAGTTCTGGGGCGCCTGGGGGATACCAGGACCCCAGCTGTGGGGACCCCGCTGCACATCACGTGCACACGCGTGAGGGCCCTGCACGCGTGCGCTCATCCACCGCGCCGAACGGGCGCGCGCATGCCCCGCCCACCCGCCTCACGGCCCCGCCCCTGCCGTGTAGCCCCGCCCACCTGCCCCGCCCACCCCAGCCGACGCCCACCTAACCGCACCCGGTCGGGCCAGGCTGGCCCTGGGTCCCCAGCAGGCCCAGTCCTCACCGAGCCACGTCCTCCTGGGAGGACACGGTGGCGACGGCCAGCACCTTAGGCCCTTGCTGGCTGGACGGTGGTGGACCTGTCCCTCCCAGGATCCCGCGAGGACCCGTCCCCCCTCACACTCATGCCTGGCCTGTCTTTAAAGGAGAATCTTAGGGCCTCCCTGGTGGCGCAGCGGTTAAGCGCTGCACTGTGGAGCTGTCGGCAGCAGCGATGCGAGATCGACGCCCGGCGAGAATCCCACATGGCGCAGCAGACCTCTCCTGCCTCGCCCGCTGCTCCCCTCAGCAGTGTATTTCTGATCTGCCTGTTCTGCTCCCCGCTCTGTCTCTGGTGGACCCTCTCGCCGCCCCACGCCTCTGGCCTGTACCCCAGCTTGTATGTATAAATAAATAAATTAAAAATATATAATAAAATAAAATAAAGGAGGATCTTAAAGTGGGGTTACCCTGCCCCCGGGCCCCGCCCCCAGCGCTGGGGCCTCTGAAGATGGTGTGTGGGGGCCCGGAGGGCGCTGGGGGAGCGGGCCACGGAGGGTCACGTCCTTCCGGGAAGGGCCGCCCAGTCCCCGCTGCCCTCTCCGCCCTCCCTCCGACGCTCGTCTGCGAGGAGCGCAGGGAGGGCGCAGGTGCGGCCGGCAGCCCCGGCACCTGCTGTCTCGCCTGGCAACGCCCCCCAGGATCGATGGGTCCTGCCCCTGCAAGGCCACCTGGAGCTGGCCCCTGCAGCGCGGCTGCGAGCCCGCCAGCTGGTCGGGGCTGGGGTAGCGGGGGAGGGGCCGAGCCGAGTCTGGGGAGCGGCCGGGGCCCCCCAGCCTTGCCCGGGCAGCGGCTGCGGGAGGCAGCGTCAGGGCCATGGTCCCAAGTGCACTGGCCAGCCCTGGCCTCACCTGGTGCGGCCTGCCCCGGCCCAGGAGGCCTGCTGGGCACCGTCCCCTCTGTGGCTGCCCCTTGGGTCCAGGTTGTCGTGAGGCCTGGGGGCCAGAGTCCCTCTGCCACGTGCCGTAGGCCCGGCCAGGGCTCGCAGGCCCTCGCTCGGCGAGGGGACTCCCTGGATGTCGTCCCCGCTGACCCGGACGGCTGTGTCCTCCACAGGTGGAGTGGGGGCCTTCCCACCCAGCCCCATGCCGAGCCCCCCGCGCCCGCCTGGCCAGTGGCTCTGCTGCGGCTCAGGACTTCAGCAGGGCACGGAGGAGCCCCCGCGGAGGCGCCTGGCCGGCCAGCGTCCACCACTCACTGCTGGCTGTGTGGTCCCTGCGCACCCAGGGCCAGACGGAGCAAGGGCCAGCGCGTCCTTGGTGGCCAGGCCCACCCTGCCGCTCCCTGGGTGCCCTGGCCGAGCCTGGGCCAGCTGCTCCTGCCTCTGCGGCCCCGTGGTGGGGAGGGGGCCAGAGACCCCACAGCTTGCCTGTCTGCGCGTCCGTCTCCCAGAACCCCGGGGAGACCAGAGCTGGGGCCGAGCGCTGGGCCCCTCGGCGGGGTCAGGTCTGAGGGCTCTTGCGGGCCGAGGCCCGAGCCCCCCCAGCCCTGGCAGCCCTTCTGCCGGCCAGACCTGCGGCCTCAGGAAGCCCGGCCCCCTGGAACGAGGCCGAGGCCGGCGGGGGGGGGCCTGTCTTGCTGCCCGAGGCCTGCAAGCCCTCACGGCCGGCCGCCGTGTCCTCCCGCCAGGCCGTGATGCTCCGCAGGCCGCCGGCCACGTGGGGTGCCGTGTGCTGGGCCGTCCCGGGAGGGGACACGGCCAGGGGTGGGCGGGGGGCCGGGGCCGGGAGCCCCAAGGCCCGTGGCCCCGAGGCCCCCCCGAGTTGGCGGCAGGTCCCGGGCAGAAGCGCTGCTGTGCGCCAGGATCTCGCCCGCCCCGTCCTGGCCTCGGGGGGCCGCCCCCCGCCGCCCAGCCCCGGCTCCCCGGCCCCGGCGCCACCCGCCCGCCTGTTTAAATGTTTAATCAGTTAAATAGTAAACGTCTCCAGGCCCCAGTCAAAGCCAGGCACGCCCCGGGCAGCTGCTGGTCGCGGGGACGGGGCTGAGGCGCTGCCCAGGCCCGCGCCCTGCTGCCCAGCCCAGGCGGGACACCCATGGAGGGGTCTCCCCGGTGAGCCTTGAGGCTGGCGCAGCTGCTGGGGTCGGGGAGCAGTGTCCGCTTGTGGCACGGGACGGCCCCCGGGGGAGTGCGTCCCTCCTGGGGCCTGGCCTGTGCACGACGCCGGCCGGCCCTCCGCGCCTCACCTTCAGAACGGCCTCTGCGCCCCCACCTGAGTCCCTGGCCTGGCAGTGGTGGGCATGGACACCGCGGTGGACAGGCCTGGGCTGGGGGGACGCTGCCCTCAGAGACCTGCAGCCGTCCCCTCCGCCTTCCAGTCTCCAGGAGACCCAAGGACAGCCCGCTGGCTCCGGGCCCGGGGTTCTGGCCCAGAGAGGACCGTGCGCCCCCAGGAGGGAGCCGGACAGTCCAGGAGGCGGCCGCCGAGCCAGGCCTGCCTGGCCGCCCACCCACAGGCAGGTCTCAAGGACACAGCTTGGGTTTTCAGGAACAGCTGGCCGCAGTGGACAAGTGGCGTGGCCCTGACCGCCCTGACCGCGTCGGGGGGGACAGGCTGTTCCGGAGCGAGAGCTGCTCCCGCGGGCGCCCCCAGCCCCGCTCCCGGGCGTGTGGGGGCCAGGCCTTCCCGCAAGTCCTGCTGCCGGTCAACGCGGGCCTGGCCCTGGGAGCCGTGTCCACGTCTCGGCGGCGCCACCTCTGGGTCCACAGGACTGGGCAGTCCTCGCCGCGTCAGCTCCCCGAGGCGGGCTTCCGGGGCTGGGCAGTGGGGCCCGCGGGGCGGGGTCCCCTCCGGGGTGCGGCTGGGCGCTGGGGAGGCCAGAATTAAGTGGAATCAGCAGAACATTAAACAAAGCAGCAGGAATTTACAATAAATTATGTAAACGCCGGCAGGAGGCGGAGCTGCCGCAGCGGGCCCTCAGGAGGGCAGGGCTGGCCGCTCCCCCCGGCGGCCCGTGCAGGTCACCCGCTGGCCGGCGTCCCCTGGACCGGCTGGGCCCGGGCGGGGTGCAGGGCGAGGCCTCGGCCCGAGGACGTGAGCCCTTCCGGGCTAGCGGGAGCCCCGCAGGTGGGGCCGGCCCCAGAGGGCAGCGGCCGCCTTCCCAGCCCTCCGAGCCGCTGGCCTAGGCTCCGTCCCGCTGCCCCCGCCCGCCGGGCCCTGCCCTCTCCCGGGGACCGGGGCTGGGGACGCCGGGCGTGAGCAGGAGGGCTGCACCCCGCTCAGGGCGAGACGCCGCTCCCTCTGGCCAGGGGCCGCTCCATCTGCATCCGCGGAGCGGCCGGGGTGGGGGCTGGCGCGCAGCCCCTCGCTGCCGGTGTCCGGGCCAGGTTGCGTCCGAGGGGCCTGCCCCCGCCTGCCCCGGCCACCCCACTCCCTGGCCCGAGTCTCCCCGTTCACGGGGCTTTGGGCACTGAGCAGCTACCCTGCTGGGGCCTGTGCCACCTCTCAAAACAGACCGGGGCAGCCCTGCCGAGCCCTTCCTGTCCAGCGCCTGGGACGGGGGGGCAGCGCTCGGGCTGGCGATGGGGGCCTGGGTTGGGCAGGTGCCCCCCCAGCCAGCAGTGGGCACGGCGGGCCAGGCTGGCGGCCAGGGTGGGCCAGCGGGTCCAAGGGGACAGTGGGGGACAGTCTGGGACACGAGGCTGGAGGTCTGGTGGCGGGCCCCCTGGGCCTGGACGGGGCTGGCGGGGCGAGCCCGCTGCCCGGCCCAGCCCGAGCGTGTGGTGGCCGCCACGGGCAGCACCCGCTCCTCGGGGCTCCCCCATCCCCGACTGGCCCTCTGCTGCCCGCCCCCACCCCAACCAGACCTCTGTCAAGGAGAGTTGCAGCCGCAGCTGGGGGCCACATCTGGGCCCCTGGCTAACCCGGCCGGGGCCAGGCCCCTCCGCGGGGTCACCGCCTCTCCGGCCTCTCCTCTGCCCCAGGGCGCCGTGGGCCCTCAGGGACCACCCCCACCCTGCCAGCATTTTCCTGGCAGGGTCGGGGTGGGGGGTGCAGGCTGGGGGCTCCACCAAGGCGGACATGGGCTGGGGCGGCTGCCAAGTCCGCGGCTCGGTCTGGTCAGAGCGCCTGGCCCGGGCAGGGCCCATGGTGGGACAGAGCCAGGGACAGCTCGTGGGCCCCGGCCGGCCCCCTCTGCGAGCGGCCACAGGGCCTTTGAGCAGCGGGGAGCCCCGTCCCCAGCCGCCGCCTCAGTCTCCGACCCTGACGCGACTTGTAAACAGCTTTCTCCGCTCCAGGACTGGCTGTGGCCAGCCTCCCGCGGAGCAAGGCGGGCCAGGGGGCCTGTGCGAGGCCAGCCCGGCACGCGCACCCTGACACCACGCAGAAGCCGGCAGCCGGAGCTCCGCCCCTCCCCTCAGGGGGCCCCCCAGGACCCGCCCCTTCGCCGGGCTTCCTGGGCCCTCTCCCTCCCTGGTCGGCGGCTCTGGGCCCTGCATGCGCCTTGAACACCTCACTTCCCGGGCTGCCCGCTGGCCCTAAGCCGCACCGGCGTAGTCCACGCGCTCCTTTTCCGGAAAAGTTCAGGATGCAGGAGCCGTGGCGGCTAAGGCTGCAGGTGCGCCCTCCGGGCCGCCCGAGGGGCCCCCCTGTCTCAGTGCTGCCTCCGGCCCAGGGGCCGCAGAGCGCATGCCAGCCCCAGTCCCTGCCAGGCTTTCCGGCAAGACCCCGTCAGCCAGTGGGGTGGCGGTGCCTGGGGGTGCAGGGAGTCAGACCCAGCCCCTCGGGAAGCGGGACTCCTCCCTCCCTGCCGCCCCCCCAGCCTGAGCTGGGGTCCCTGTGTCTGACGCCCGGTGCAGTCTTCCTGGTCCAGGCCCAGCTTGAGCTGCTGGCAGCCCGGTGGGGGCGGGGGAGGCGGCCCCAGGGGCACCCCTCGTTGGAGGGACCCCTGGAGCGCCGGCACTTCCTGGCGGCCCCTCCGCCAGAAGAGGCCAGGCCGGGCGAGATGGCCGAGCAGCTGGCGGGTGGCTGTGCGTGCGCCCCGGGGAAGATGGGGCGGCGGACACCCCAGAATCCCACCGCGAAGCACCTCGCCTCCCCCCAACCCCCGCGACCACACACGCGCACGGTCACACCCAAGACACACGCGGAGGGGGAGGGGCACGCCGCGCGCCGCCACGGCGCGTCTCCCACGCCCGCCAGCCCCGCCCCCGCCGACCCCTGCCCGCCGCCCGGGGGCCGCGCCCGCGCCAGGTGGCGGGAGGGGCCGGCGGGCCTCGGCGGCGCGGCCGCCCCCGCAGCTGGGGGCGGGGTATGTCGGCGCCGCTCCCCGCCCCCAGCCGTCCCGCTAGCGCCCCCTGGCGCGCGCGCCCCGCATCGGAGGGTGGGAGCGGGGCCGGGGCGCCGGCCGGCCTGGGGGCGGGGCGCCTCCGCGACGGGGGAGGGGTCGCGTGCGCGCGCGTCGGGGGCGGGGGCCCGCCCGGCCCCCAGCCGCGTCCCCGCGTGGCGCCCCCGGCCCCGCCCCGCCCCGCGCGCTGGCCCCGCCCGCCCCGCTCGCGGCCGACCCCGCCCCTTCGGCTCACTCCGAAGTTTCCTGCGCGGCGCGCGGACACGCTCCGGCCTCGCTCGCCGCCTGGCCGCCCCCGGCCGGCGCCCGCGCCCCCTGCATCCCCGCGTCCCGCGATCGCCTCCGCGCCGGGGACGCCGGGGCCACCGCCGGGCGAGCCGGAGCCGGCGCAGCTGGGCGGGCCGGGGGCGCAGGGGCGCGGGCCGGGGGCGCGGGCGCTGGCAGCGGGGCGGAGCGCCGTGCCGGGTCTGCGGTGACCGCGCCGCCCGGGCGATGCTCGCGGGGACGCCGCTGGTCGCCGGAGCGAGGTGAGAGCGACGAGGATGCGCGCCCCGCTGCGCGCCCGGGACCCTCTTCAACTTGAGCGGAGCCGGGGTGCCCCTCCGCACCGCCCCCCGCCCCCGCTCCGCGCCTGCCGCTGGGGGAGGGGCCGCCCAGCCCTCGCCGGAGGGAGGGAGGGGGCGCGCGGGGGCGGGGGGCGCGTGTGTCTAATGAGAAAAGACAAAGACAGCTCGGCGGCCGCGGCTGTTCCCGCAGCTCCGCTCCGCCCGCGGCGGGCGAGGAGTGTCGTTCCCGGGACGCGGGGTCACCCGCCTGTCCCCCGCAGGTGCTGCCCGCCGCCACCATGACCGAGGGCGCGCTGGTGGCCGACGAGGTCCGAGTGCCCCTGGGCGCGTCGCCCCCGGGCCCTGCGGCGGCGGCGGCGGGGGCGTCCCCAGCGAGCCCGGGGGCGCCGGTAGGAGAGGCGGAGCTGGGGTGCGGACCTGGCGCCTCGCCCCCGGAGAGCCCGGCTACGGAGCGCGGCACCGAGCTGGGCGCCGACGAGGAGCAGCCTGTCCCGTACCCGGCGCTGGCGGCCACCGTCTTCTTCTGCCTCGGGCAGACCACGCGGCCGCGCAGCTGGTGCCTTCGGCTGGTGTGTAACCCGTATCCTTCCCGGCCGGGGGTGCGGGCCCAGGCGCAGGATACCGCGTGCGCCCCCACGCGCGCCCCACAGCCCGGCGCGGGGTGGCGTCCTCGGAGGGCGGCCGGTGGGACTCCGGGGAGCAGCGAGTGGGGTGTGCCCGGTCCTGGAAGAGGAGCTCGGAGCCTGTGGCGGCCTTGACAGGGGAGGTGGGAGGTCTGCACCCGAGGCTGGCATTCTGCGCGGGGGTTCCCCGTTCCCCGTTCAGCCGGAGGCAGGGCCCTCGCGGCGCAGGGAGGGCCGGGAACTCCGGCCGGGGAGTTAAGTTTCCACCGAGTCTTTCGCTGGGCGCGGAGCCCCTGGGGCCGCGCAAGCTCCCCCTGGCACTTCCTCCGGTGGACGCACCTCTGCAGGCTGCACTGTGCCGAGGTGATTCGCGTCACGCGCAGCTGGGGTGGGGGCAGGGAGGCAGGCGGCACCCCGCGGACGGCCCTGCTCCCCGGCCTCCTCGCGGGGAGGACGACCGGCCTGCCTGGCCCCGCGTCCCCGAGGGGACCCGCGGGCCTGCCTGCTGGCCCTGGGGCTGCCTCCCTCCAGCTGCTCTCCCGCGGGGGCAGGTCGCCAGGCGCTGGCTGGCCTCTGCCCTGCCCCCGGGCCTGGAGACAGGGGGCGTCCCGGCAGCTGGGCGCCAGAGGCGGGGGCTGCAGTCAGTTGCCCGTCGCAGTTGGGGAGACAGACAGGGGGCGCAGGCCGGCTCGGCCCCGCAAGCCCGGGCGGACGCTGGGCCGGGCAGGGGGCGCCGGCTCTCTGGGCAGGCCGCTGGGCGTCCTCGTGCCCCAGCTCTTGGTGGTGGCCATTGTCCACCCCGCGCGGGGGTCCAGGTGCAGCCTCGCGCCAGGCCCGGAAGGTTCGGCAGCCAGCACCGGGCTGTGCCTTGTTCTCGCAGGTGGCCGCTCGGCCGGAGTTGGGGCGCAGGCCCCGAAGGCTTCTGCGGTGGGCAGGAGGGGTCTTCGCGGGGCGTGAGGCCTGGAGGCCGCGTGGCCCCAGCCCCACCCAGGGCGGGAGGTGACCCCGGCCGGCCCGCGGCCTCCAGGAAGCCCCTCAGCACCCCGGGCACCCCCACACGCTCGCCCTGACGCCTGGGCGAGGGGTGCGGAGCTCCCCGTTCTCCTCGGGGGCGGGGTCGCCTGGCTCTGCCCTCGCACGAGCAGCCGCTGGTCTCTGGCGCCTGGGGTCGTGCCCTCCCCGCACTGGGCACCGGTTCTGGGGCGGCCGCGGGCTCAGAAGTTTCCTGGGCTCCTCGGCGCCCCGGAAGTCAGAGGGCCGGCTCTGGGGGGCCCTGCGTGGCGGGGTGCCTGCCTGGGTTTCCTCGCAGGCGCCCCCCAGACTCCTGCAGGGCGGGGGCTGCGCTTGCCCGAGCCCCCTGGGGCGGCCGGCGGGGCCTGGACCAGGGTGGGGCGCGGCGGAGCCTTCCAGTCCCTCTCGGGCCAGCGGCTCGGGGCGCTCGCGCTGGCGGGGGGCACGGCGGGGCCGGCAGCCTCGCTCCCCGCGGCTCCCACTCGGCCTATTTATAGCGGGCGGTGGGCGGATCCGAGTGCCGTGGGGCTGCTGACTCCAAGCTCGCGGCGCACCCCGAGGCGGGCAGCAGGAGGCCGCCGCTGGGCCGGTGCGAGGCCAGTGGCCCCTGGAGCGCAGAGGACGCACCAAGGTCGCACGCCTGCTGGGCGGGGCCGCGGCCCGGCCTCTCGTGGGGCGCTCCGCGGCCCAGTCCCGCCGGCACGCCTCGTCTGTGGGGAAGGCCGGCCGGCCCCCGGCCCCCAAACAGGCGCCCCCGGGCTGACCCCATCCTCGGCCCCGCAAACTGAACGGCGCTGGCCCTGCCTGCCCAAGGGCACCCCTCAGGGCTAGGCCTGTGGGCTCTTGGGCCAGCGGGCTCGGTGGCCTCCCGTAGGGACCCTGCCCCCAGTGCCGCCTCCCTGGTCAGTGACCCCCCCGGGCTTCGCTGCCCGTGGGCAAGGCCTGGGCACCTGAGCCGGCGAGCCCGGTCTGGGCCCCTCAGGGCGAAGCACAGCAAGCTGGAGGCGGGCGTAGAGGCTCCCGGGGCAAGGGGTGGGGTCCCACCCCGCCGCTGGCCTCGGGCCCCGTCCTGCGGCGTCCAGCGGGGTGGGCTGGGGCCTGCCCAGCCCGGGTCCCTCTGCCGCTGCCCGGCGGCCTCTGGCCCCCATGCCCGTCCCAGTGGGCTCCGCGTGCCGCGGGCACTGCCCCCGAGGGCTCGAGACCCCTCCCTGTGGCCTGAGGTCCGGTCTGCGCCCCTCACCCCCGGGCGCCCGCATGCCCGTCAGTCAGGCGCCCTCCGCTCCCCCACATCTGCCCCGGAGGCCCTGGCAGTGGGTGGGGGCGTCCGAGCCCCCGGCCCCACACGGCCGCTCCTGGGCAGGCTCTGGGAGCCGGGCGGACGGGGGATGGGGCCGAGAGCCGGGGCCGTGGGGGGCGGGCGCGGGGCAGTGCGCGGGGCCTGGGCGCGATGACCGCAGGCGCACCCTGGGGCGAGACTCCCCGTCCAGGGCGGGAGGGCGGCCGGAGCCTGGGCGGTCAGCCAGCCCTCGGGGCCCGGCCCGGCCCTCCTGGGAGCTGCGCAGCCCTTGGGGGCCCCCTTTCTCCTGGCCGGCGGGTGTGTGGCTCGGTGGCCCTCGCCGGAGGGTGCTGACAGGCCGGCCGCAGTGGACATGCCCCAGGGCGTGTGGGGCCGGCCAGTGGCCTGCCCTGGTGCCGGGTCCTCCTGTGTCAGGTGACGCTGACCAGGGCCTGGCCACCTTGGCTCCGGCTCTCTCGCAAAGCGGGAGCAGGGCCAGCGGGGGGACGCCCCGGACCCCCAAGTTAGGAGCAGTGGGAGAAGCGGGGCCCCGAGCCCCCGGGGGGCTGTCTACCCCGGCCAGCCTCTGCCGGACGCCCCGTGGCCTCGCTGTGAGCCCCGAGGGCTGTGTGGAGACGCCGCTTGCGGGGCCCACGGCAAACTGCGCGGCCCGTGCTGGCCGCAGGCAGCAGATCCCCCGGCGGCCCCCGAGCCTCGAGCCCTGCGTGCGGGGTCCCGCCGCCCACCAGCTGCCGCCTCCTGCGCCCACCCCACCTTCCCGGGCGCCCGCTGTGCGGGGGTCCTGCCTGGGGGATGGGCCAGTGCCCGTCTCTCAGGTCAGCTGACCCACAGGCCGCCTGGCCACGGCCCGCCCCTCCTGTCCGGCTGGGACTGCACCTGGGCCCGCACCCCATCCTGGCGTCCCCTGCAGGCCTCCGGGCCTCAGGCGGCACAGGCTGGAGTGGACTGGTTCCGCAGCCGGTCAGCGCCTGCAGTGGCCGCGCCCCCAGGAGGGCCGGGGGCCTCGGCGGGGGTCTGCACTGACCGCTCCCTGTGGCCGGCAGAGGCGCCTCTGGGGTCTCGTGCGCCGGGGCTGGACCGGGCGTGGCCACCACGGAGCCCATCAGCCTGCGCCGGAGCCCGCCTGGCCGAGGCCCCGTTTGCCCTGTGGCCCAGGCCCCTTGGGCCAGGGCGGGGGGCCCCGGGACCAGAGATGGTGGCCAGGACCCCAGGGCGGCCCACGGCCTCCGGAGCTGCTATCCGGCCTGCGGGGCAGCGCAGCGCCCCTCGGGCGCAGGCAGGCCTGGCCCCCGGCTCCAGGGCCTGACATCAGCGGGGGGTGCCCCGGCCCTGTGCCACGTCTCCCATGACCCGGCCAGTGGGCTGGCCGCAGGGGCGGGTCTCAGGACAGACAGTCTGGGGTGCAGAGCCAGGTGCTGCAGGAAGGGCCCCAGGGCCGAGGCGGCCTTGGGCAGCGCCACCCGCCAGGGCCTGGCCGGTCCTGGGCCCGAGGCCGGCCTCCTGCCCCGCCTGTCTCGGGCCTGCCCTGGCCGGTGTCGGGGAGGCGGCGTGCGGGGCTGGGGATCCGGGGCACCAGGCTGAGCCAGGCGGAGAGCCGGCCGTGCCTCTGCGGCCGGCCCCGGGCATGCGGGCAGCGCGCTGGACGCCACCACGTTGTGCCCAGTGGGTGGGCGCTGCAGGGGACCCCGGCGCCGCCCGTGCACCCCGGGAGGACACAGGCCGGGATGGACGCACCCACTCGCCCTGTGTTCCGGAAGCTTCTCAGCCCCAAGACCCCACCTCGAGGCACCTGTGCTGGGCCTGGGCCCGGCCCCCAGTGTCCGGCCTGTGCCTGAGGGCCGTGCCCGCGGGGTGAACGCAGGCAGGGTGCCGGGCTGGCCGCAGGGGGGTGGGCGGCGACTGCAGCCCACCCGCCCCTGGGGCTCCCGACACCCACACTCGCAATAAAAAAATTATTAATGAGCTTGGCGCGGTTGCCATGGGAACCTGTTGCTAATGAATCTCCGGGGTTTCCTCTTACCTTGGCTGGAGCAGACACGCAGGTTGCCCCGGCAACGCGTCTAATCCCCGGGCTCTGCGTTACATAAAGATCGCTTGGCCCCGCCCCCACCCCTGGCCCTTGGGCGCTCCTGGACCTGGGCAGGGCTGGCCCAGGTGGTCAGCCCAGAGAAGCTGGGGCGGGCTGGCAGCCCCGAGGGGACGGCCAGTGGCCGGCCTGCTCCGGGGCTGCCCGGCGGCGGCTGGGTCCGGAGGGCTTCCCCAGGGCTGTCTGGGGGCAGGCTCTGGGCACACTCCCCTCGGTCCCCCGCCCCCACCCCGCCTGGCAGGCCGGGCGCTGGGCGGCCTTGCGGGCCTTGAGGGAGAGGAGGGGTCCTGCGGAGGCCACGCCCGGCACCGGGGCCGGGTGGGCGCAGAGGCCGGGCCAGCGCCCGCCCTGGCCCCCCACTCGGCCTGGCCAGTCCCACCGGCCGTGGGCCTGGGCCTGGGCTCCCCAGAGTCCCGCCTGGAAGGCCGGCCTGCGGGGCTGGGGGAGGGGCGGTCCCAGCGCCCCCAGCCCCCACCTGCCGCCCCCAGGGCCGCGTGTGGGGCAGGCTAGAGCTCATGGGGGGCGGGCGGGCGGGTGCCTCCCGGGTTTGAAATATGGCCTCCGGCTGGTGGGAACAGAGGATGTTTTAATTCCTAATTTAGACTGTTTATCTGCAGGCCCTGGAGGCCGGCGGGAAGACACTGACCCGTCCCGCGGCCCCGCCTCCGCCGCCTGGTGGACACAGGGGGCTGGCCCCGGCCCCCACCGGCCCGCCGGACCCCGGGGAGCCGAGGCCTGATGCAGGGAGAGGCCCCCACTCCGGCGCCCCGCTGGTCCTGCTGGAGCGGCCTCCTGCCCGCCGCCCGCGCCCCTGCCGTGGGCCCTCAGGGTGGGCCGGGCTTTGGGGCCCAGCGCCGGCACAGGCTGACCTGCCTTCGAGGGTCCTCTGCCCAGCTGTCTGGTCCCACTGGCCCCTGGCCCCTGACCCCTGGAGTCTGGCCCACGAGCTCTGCCCCCGCCGCCCTGCCGGGCCTGGCCGGCCCGACCGTGGTCAGCTCTCCCGGGGGAGGGGGGCTGAGGTCCGTCGTTGGCGGCTCCCGGCCCTCTCCCGCCACCCTGGAGCCCCACCCGGGCCACGGGGCCGTTGCTGGGGATCCATTGGGCGGCAGCTGGCCGGGTGCCCGCTCGGCTGGCCGCAGGCCCTGGCCTGGGTCTGCGGTGGGCGTGGCGGGCGGCCAGCTGGCTGGACGCGGCCCACGTGCCTGCAGCCCAGCTGCGCCTCGGGTGGGCCCGGGGCCAGGCCTGCTGCACAGCCCGAGGGCACCCCCGGTCCCCAGTGCCCCCGCCTGACCGCTGGCCGCAGAGGCCGCCCCCCACTGCAGGGCCGAGGCCCCTCGGTGCCTGTGCTTGCTGGCCGGGCCACCCTGCTGTCGGACGGTGGTCCTGAGCGCACAGTAGGTCGGGGGATGCGGGGGCGGGAGACCCAGCCTCAGGAGGGTCTCTGGGGGGCTGGAAGTGGAGTGACCGTGGCCTGGACATGGGCTGCCCTGCCCCTTGCCCCCAGCTGGCCCTGGGGGACACTGCACCCTGACCCCAGCCCCCAGGGGAGCGGCCTGCGTGGGGTCCCCAAGACCCTCAAAGAAGCGTCTGGGGGAGGCTCCTGCGGGCCCCTCTGTCCACCGTGGCGGGAGGGCGGCAGAGCCCAAGGCCTCCGGGGCTGGGGCTGGCTCCTGCGCGGGAGGCCGGGGCCCCTCCTTCCCGGTGCCCACACGTCCCCTCCTGCTCAGGCCCCGCCTCTGCTGCCCTGCTGCCCGCGCGCGTCGGGAGGGTGGGATCCTGACCGGGCACGGCCGGCCGGAGGGGCTGCCCTGGTGGGGCGGCCTCTGCTCGGTGCCGGCGCCTGCGGTGTGCGTGAGGAGGGCGCTCTCAGGCGGCCGCTGGCGTGTGGGCACTGGCAGGGCGGGCGCTGGATGGAGGCCCGCGGCCCCAGGGCTGTGTTTGCGCCCAGCACCCGGACTGGACGGCCCGGGCCTGGGCCGGTGCCCGCGGGCAGCTGGGGGCCGAGAGTGGGTTCCGGGCCTCAGCCTCAAGGCCAGGGCCGTCCCGCCCCCCGAAGGCCCTGCTGACCCCTCCCTGGGGTGAGCCCCTCTCCGCGCGGCGGCCCAGGAGCGTGGGGCAGCTCTGTGCCGCTCCCGGCCCTCGCCACACAGCACCGTGTGGACGCTGCTGCCCACCAAGCGGCCCCTCCGGCCACTGGGCGGCGGGTGCAGGGGTGCCTCGGCCCTCGGGGAGGCCCCACGGGACAGCCCTGCCAGCGGCCAGTGCCGGCTGCCCGAGCCCGCTGCCCAGCCGGGCCTGTACCCTGCTGGGGTCCCGGCCCCCGACTCGGCGGCGGCCGGCAGGGTCGCGCCCCGCCCCCCACGTTGCCATGGAGAGCGAGTCTGTCCGGGGCCGGTCCAGGCCGGGGCAGCTGTGCAGCGGCCAGGCGGCTATTTCTGGCCTGGAGAATTCCTGCCAGAGCCGGCCCGTCCCCACGGTGGCCGGTCATCCTCCCAGGGGGCCCCCTGGCTCTGTGCTCCCCGCCCACAGCTTTCCCTTCCGGGGCCTGGGGGTGTGCGGGGTGCCCCTGGGGTGGGCAGGGCTGGCTGGGTGGGTCAGCCCTCCCCCGGGGCCCCAGTACGAGGCGGCCCCTCGGAGCACTGGTGTTGCCACCAGGGGAAGCCAGTGGGAGCTCCCGGGGGCCGTGCCTGCGGGTGGACTCTGGCACGGTGCACGCCGCCACCAAGTGGCTGCGGCGGGCCTCCTGCAGACTCGGCGATGCCGTGAGGGGCCCCCGCGTGCCCACACTGCCCGACAGGCCCTTGACACGTGGCTGAGCAGAGCTGCTGGGCCCCTGCCCACCTGGGCGCTCTTCCTTCAACGAGGGCCGCCGGCTGGCATGAGTGTGTGTGGGGTGTGCACGGACGGCCCTGCGGGGGGGTCTGCAGCAGCAGCTGGGCGCTGTCCAGACCGGCTTCTCCGTGGGGCGGCAGGAGCGGGAGGCCGCTGCCCGGCCTGTGGTGCAGGGACCCTGGCCTGTCCTGCCGGGCCGGCCTGTGGGGGAGGCACCTGCGCCCCGAGCACGTGGCCGACATGACCCCACCCTGCCCCGGGCCGGCCGAGCGTCCGTCCTGCCGGGGTGCGGCCCTCCCCGCGGCAGGGCTGTGGCGCCAGAGCACCGGACCGGGTGCGGCGAGGCTGGGGTCTGCCTCTGGGCGGGGCTGGGCAGAGCCAGGAAGCCCCCAGACGAGGGGTTGAGGGCGCGTGAGGCCGCGCAGGGACACGGCTGCTTGGGGACGCCGGCTGGGGCAGGCCAGGGCCCTGGCGGGCACTTCTCCGCGTCCACGGGGGCCTGCCCGGGTTGCACTGGCCACAGCCGAGCCGGGGGTGGGGAGGCGCTGGCAGTGGAAGGGGCCGGCAGGGCAGGGGCGGCTGCTGTGAGGGGCCAGCCCTTAGCCGCCTGGTGCCCCCGGGCGGGGCGCTCACAGCAGCCCCTGGGGGCTCAGCCACGGAGCGGGCGGGCTGCCGGGCCTCTGTCCAGCCGGGTCGCGCCATCCGTGCGCTCGGGCTCCCGGCTCTGGGCCATGTGGGGACGCTGCCGGGCCGCTCGGCGCTGGCCCTGCGGTGTGCTGACCAGCTCCCAGCGCACGTCCACGCGCTCCCCGCAACCCCTGGCCCCCAGAGGAGCAGGACCCAGCAGCCGCCCCCCCCCCGGAACCCCCAGACTTCCTCCCAGGGAGGGGCGTAGACCTCCAGGGCCCGGTGGGAGGGAGTCTGCTTCAGCACCACGGACAGTGGCCGGCAGGCGCCCGCCTGGCCGGGCCTCCTTGGGACCTGGGGCGGGGGGCTGGGCTGGGGGTGTATTTGGGGTTTGGAGCCCTGGCGAGAGGTCGGCCCCCCGTGCCGTGGAGCTGGCGCTAGGGGCTCCGGCCCCTCACACCCTGTGCTGTGGGCTGGGCAGCACCTGGCCGGCCTCACCCGCGCCAGGAGGACGGTCAGGGGGCCCGCGGGCGGGCACAGGGCTGGCGGCGCCCCAGGCCGGGGGCGGCTGGGCACGCCTTCGCGCCTGTCTGGGCCCCCTGGCGCAGGCGGGCCGGGGTCCAGGGTGGGCCAGCGTGCAGGCCGGGGCTTCCGGGGCTGGACGCGCCCGACCGCAGGGCCCCTGGGGGGGCATGGGCCAAGCTGTGGCCTTTGCCCGCTTGCGGCCCTGTGCTGGCCGCCGGCACCGGCTGGTCTGTGAAACTTGGTCGAGACCTGAAAGATGTTTCGGTAACACCCAGGAAACCTGCCTGTGTGGCCAAGCTGCAGGCTGCCCCGGCCAGGTGCGGTCAGCACCATGGCGCTCCCTGCCCTGGCCGGGCGGGGCGCCACTGGGGGTGGGCGGGCAGCGGGGCCTCTGGCTGCGCAGGGCGCCCGCAGCGCATCCCGGCGGGAGAAGCACCTCGAGCCCCCAGCAGGACGCGGGGACGGCAGCCTGGAGCTGGAGGCAGCGCGGTTGCAGGGCCCGTGGGGGTGCCGGCTGCGTGTGGCCTGCGGCGGCCGCGTGCGCTCCGGGAGTCTGCCCTGAGCAGTCTCTGGGGTACCCAGCCTGACCCCCAGGTTGTGCCTGGGCGTGGGGGGGGGGAGGAAGGGGCAGCTGTGCCCTGCCCGGGGCTGAAAGTGCGGGGGGCCGTCTGCGGGGGCCTGCCTGGGGCTCCTGCTCGGACCCTCCGGGCAGTGACCTGGGCAGGCCCTGGTGGGGACTCAGCCTCGCCCTGCCTGGGGGACCGGCCAGTCCTGGCACTGTCCGAGCAGGGTGCGGCGTCCTGCTTTTCTGCAGCGAATCGCTGCGCAGACACCTGCGGTCGGGGCGTGGCGGCTCGATGAGCGGGGCAGAGCGCACTGCGGCGCGCCCCTCCCAGCCCGTGCCCTGGCGCATCCAGCCGGGCTGGCCGCAGAGCGGAGCGGCCGGCCTCTCCAGCCCGCCTAGCTCTCCTGCCCTTGCCGCAGTGCCCTTGGCTCCGCGCCCATCGTGCCTTTCTGGGCCCCAGCGCCGCTTGCGGAGCTCGCCGTGGGGCTTTCCCGCTCGGGAAGCGCCGTGCGCGCCAGCGACGGGGTGGAGGCTGCTGAGGGGCAAGCCGGGGAACCCAGGACCAGGTCGCGGGTGAGGCTCGTGGGGGCGTCGGCCCCCTCCTCAGCCCCGCGCGGCGGTGGGGCCGCGGGCGCGCTGCTGTTTCCCGGGTGCCAGGGCCTTCCCGAATGGGGGCTGGGTGGGCCCTGGGGCGGAGAGCCGGTTCCTGACCTGGGTAGGACCCCCGCGCCCTCTGGGTGCGCCCCGCTGGGGAGCACAGCCTGCGCACGGGGTTTCACGTGAAGCCCGGCGCACAGGGCTCCCCCGTCCTGGGAACCCCGGGGCAGGCCGCCCACCCTTGGGAGACACCCACGAGGAGCTGCGCGGGGCCATGGCGCCACCTGGCGGCCACTCCCGGCGCAGCGGGTGCTCGCGCGCCCCAGGCGACCAGCAGCGGGGCGCCGCACCTCCTGCCGCCCTGGAGATGTTTCTGGACACAGCCCTTCACGAGCAGGCCACCCCACGCCCGGCACCACCGGCCCATCCTCCCGGCTCCCCTCGCGGTCGGGGGCACGGTGGGGCTGCACACTGCACCTCTCGGTCCCGGGTGTGTGGTCAGGGCCCCTGTGTGCTGCCCCCACGGGGGTGTGAGGGGTCCATCGCTCTGTGGGTGCCAGGCGCTGGGAGTTCACGCCAGGATGGGCCTGGCAGAGGGGCAGCGGGCAGTGCAGCCCCCGGGTCCTGCTCTGTGCGCAGGGCAGGCGGTGCTTAGTGGGGTAAGGCGGGGGACCCGTCCCTCGGCGCCCAGCTGCTGGGGGTCGGGAGGCTGAGGGCTCAGCCTACGGCCAGGGCCGGGAGCCCCGGGTCCCCTGCCCCACGCGGTCGTCTCAGCCTCCCGCACAAACCCTTAACCAGTGCGGCGCAGCTGGTTCGAGCACGTCAGCATGCTGGTCATCATGCTCAACTGCGTGACCCTCGGCATGTTCCGGCCCTGCGAGGACGTGGAGTGCCGCTCGGAGCGCTGCAGCATCCTGGAGGTGGGCGGGGCGGGGCCGGGCGCACGGGGCGGGGTCAGGGCGCGGGGCAGCGGCTGCCCGGCTCAGCCCCTCCTCCGCAGGCCTTCGACGACTTCATCTTCGCCTTCTTCGCCGTGGAGATGATCATCAAGATGGTGGCCCTGGGGCTGTTCGGCCGGAAGTGCTACCTGGGCGACACCTGGAACCGGCTGGACTTCTTCATCGTCATGGCGGGGTGTGGCCGCTGCCCGGGCCCCGGGTGGGGGCGGTGGCGGGTGGGTGAGAGGCGCGTCTGGAGTCAGCACGCTGGGTCCTGGGGGCCATGAGTGCTGGGCCCTGTGGGGTGACCAGGGTCGTGCTGCGCCCTCAGCATGATGGAGTACTCACTGGACGGACACAACGTCAGCCTCTCGGCCATCCGGACCGTGCGCGTGCTGCGGCCCCTCCGCGCCATCAACCGGGTGCCCAGTAAGTGGCCGGGCCCTTGTCCTGCAGAGAGCCTGCGCCACGGGCCAGCCAGGCTGCCATGGGGCTGATGGGCACTGGCCCTCTCAGCGGATCCTTGGGGACCTGCTGCTGATTTTGTGGGGGGGACGCTCCCCCTGGGCCCCTTGGGGTATGACCAGCAATCGGCCACGTGGGTCCTGCCTCCTCAGTGTCGCTGAGGGACCCCCCTGCGGTGAGCCCTCACCTCCTGCAGATGAGTCTGGTGTTAGGGGCGATGCCCTGCTGGCCTCAGGCCTGGACACCCACCCCCGGGGCTGCCTGCTCCACCAAAGGGCCAGGGCCAGGGTCAGGGTTTGTGGGTCCCCAGGCCGACGGTCCCCAGTACACTCCTTCAGGGCTGCCGTGCTCTGGCAGCGCGGGGGACTGCCCTGACCCCTGGTCAGCTGTGCCCTTTGAGGCGGCAACGCTGTCCTTCTCCCCTCGGGGTGCCGCTCCTGGCCCCAGGCGCTCCTTCAGAGGCCGCAGCGCCCCTCCCGTGGCCAGAGCCGCCTCGACTTTGCCTGGCCTACGGGGAAAAGGGTGTCATCCTCCCTGAACGCTCGAGAAGGGGCGGGCCCCGCTGGCCGGCCCTGGGCTTGCATGCGTGTGCCTGCGACGCCCCCACGGTGGGTGCGGATGGAAGGAAACCACGCTGGGCCGCCCCGCGGATGCTGCGGGAAGGCGCCCCCGTGCCGAACTGTGCCATGCACCGCAGGCATGCGTATCCTGGTCACACTGCTGCTGGACACGCTGCCCATGCTGGGGAATGTCCTTCTGCTCTGCTTCTTCGTCTTCTTCATCTTCGGCATCGTGGGCGTCCAGCTTTGGGCGGGCCTGCTGCGCAACCGCTGCTTCCTGGACAGCGCCTTTGCCAGGTGTGCGCCGGCCCGCAGCAGGCCCGCCCTCCCGGCAGATCCCGCTGTCCCGACAGACTCCGCCCCCCAACAGACCCCGCCCCCAACAGGCCCCGCCCCGCTCCCCCTCGCCCTCGGACCGGGCTCCGGGCTCCCGGCTCAAGGTCGCGCTTTCTCGCCCCGCGCGGGCCTCCCTGCGCCTGGCCCGCCTGCAGGAACAGCAACCTCACCTTCCTGCGGCCCTACTACCAGCCGGACGAGGGCGAGGAGAACCCGTTCATCTGCTCGTCGCGCCGCGACAACGGCATGCAGAAGTGCTCGCACATCCCCAGCCGGCGCGAGCTGCGCGTGGAGTGCACGCTGGGCTGGGAGGCCTACGCGCAGCCGCCGGCCGCGGGCAACGCCTGCGTCAACTGGAACCAGTACTACAACGTGTGCCGCTCGGGCGACGCCAACCCGCACAACGGCGCCATCAACTTCGACAACATCGGCTACGCCTGGATCGCCATCTTCCAGGTGGGCGGGCGGGCGCCCGGCCTCCCGGCCTCCCGGCGGGGCGCGCGGGGCCGGAGGGCGCTGCCCGCCTCGCGGCCGTGTCCAGCCGCCTGCTTCCCCAGGTGATCACGCTGGAGGGCTGGGTGGACATCATGTACTACGTCATGGACGCCCACTCCTTCTACAACTTCATCTACTTCATTCTGCTCATCATCGTGAGTGCGGGGCTCCGCGCCGTGCCGCCCCCCCTCCGAGCGGGTGGGGCCGGCGGGCAGCAGGGGCCCAGGCTGCCCGGAGGCTCCCGCGGGCCGCCAGCAGGAGGAAGGGGCTAGGGCTGGGGGGTCAGGCCAGAGCGGGGATGTGGACAGCCTGTCCCCGGCCCGCAGGCAGGCCCCGCCCTCGGCCCCCCACCCCGGGCGGCCTCGGGGCGCCCTCCGCGCGTCGCCCCGCTCTTGAAGCAGGGCAGGCCGGGGGGAGGAGCAGCGAGCCAGAGCAAGCGGGGCACTTGGGGGAGGGAAGGCACCCCCTTCACCCCACGCCCGGGGCCTCTGCGGGGGGCCAGGGTCACGGTCTGGGGTCCCTGGGGCAGCCTGGCGGAGGGGCAGGCCCTGTGGGGGCGGGGCGGGCAGTGCACAGGCCTGAGTGCCCGCCCCCGCAGGTGGGCTCCTTCTTCATGATCAACCTGTGCCTGGTGGTGATCGCCACGCAGTTCTCGGAGACCAAGCAGCGGGAGAACCAGCTGATGCGGGAGCAGCGGGCGCGCTACCTGTCCAACGACAGCACGCTGGCCAGCTTCTCGGAGCCGGGCAGCTGCTACGAGGAGCTGCTCAAGTACCTGGGCCACGTGTGCCGCAAGGCCAAGCGGCGGGGCCTGCGCCTGTGTGCGCGCTGGCAGAGCCGCTGGCGCCAGAGGGTGGACCCGGGCGGAGGGCAGCCCGGCCAGGGCGCGGGGCGCCGGCGGCGCGCGGCCTCCGTCCACCACCTGGTATACCACCACCACCACCACCACCACCACCACTACCACTTCAGCCCCGGCGCGCCCGGCGCCGCCTGCGACACCCGGCTGGTGCGGGCTGGCGCGCCGCCCTCCCCGCCCTCGCCCGGCCCCGGGCCGCCGGACACCGAGTCGGTGCGCAGCGTGTACCACGCCGACTGCCACGTGGAGGGGCCGCAGGAGCGGGCCCGCGCTGCCCGCGCCGCCGCCGGTCTCAAGCTGGCTGCCGGCCTGGGCGCCATGAACTACCCCACCATCCTGCCCTCGGGGCCGGGCGATGGCAAGGGCGGCCCCGGCCCCTACGAGAAGATCCAGCATCTGGTCGGGGAGCACGGTGAGCACCCCGACGGCGGCCCGGCTGGGTGGCTCTGGGGGCGGCCCCAGCCCCGCGAGGGCCCCGCCCACGCCGCCGAGCTTCCCGTCGCCCCTGGGGGCTTGGGCCCCGCCCGGCCGCCCTCCCCTATGCAGGGCAGCCCAGAAGGGAGCCCGGCCCGGGGCGAGGTCGGGGCGGGGCTCCAGGGGGGCCACCCCTCCCTGGCTGTGGACAGCGGCCGCGGCAGGCGGGACGTCTGGGTGCTACACACCCCCCATCCCTGGGACCAGCCCACCCGGCCGATGGTTCAGGCGGCTACTCGCGCGGCCCTGGGGCCCAGCCTCACGGGAGACTGGCCGCACCCCGAACACCCCTGCCCCGCGGGGTGGGGCCCTGGGTGCTGGGGACAGGAGCCGTGAACCCCAGACCTGTGTGGCCTGGCTGCCGTGCAGCCGCGGGGCTGGCCTGGTGTGGGCAGGGCGCCAGCGGCGGGCACGTGCACCCCACGGCCGTCATCGGCCAGTCTGCGGCGAGCACCTGACCTCCCTGTCCTCCTCCCTGCAGGCCTGGGCCAGGCCCCCAGCCGCCTGTCCGGCCTGAGCGTGCCCTGCCCACTGCCCAGCCCGCAGGCGGGCACACTGACCTGCGAGCTGGCGCACTGCCCCTACTGCGCCAGCGCCCTGGACGACGCCGGGCCAGAGCTCAGCGGCTCAGACAGCGGAGACTCGGGCGGCGACGGGGTGTACGAGTTCACGCAGGACGTGCGGCGCGGGGACCGCCGCGACCCCGTGCAGCCGCCCCCCGAGGCCGGGCCGGGCCGGGGCGGGGCGCGGCGGCGGGCGGCGGGCGGGCCGGGCCGCGCGTGGGCGGGGCTGCGCGCCCGGCTGCGGCGCATGGTGGACAGCAAGTACTTCAACCGCGGCATCATGGCGGCCATCCTCACCAACACGCTGAGCATGGGCGTGGAGTACCACGAGCAGGTGGGCGGGGCGGCGCCGGGGGCGGGGGCTGCCGCCCGCGCGGCCTCATGCGGCCCCGCCTCCCGCAGCCGGACGAGCTGACCAGCGCCCTGGAGATCAGCAACGTGGTCTTCACCAGCATGTTCGCCCTGGAGATGCTGCTGAAGCTGCTGGCCTGCGGGCCGCTGGGCTACATCCGGAGCCCCTACAACATCTTCGATGGCGTCATCGTGGTCATCAGGTGGGCCCCGCCCTGGCGCTGCGCACGCCAGGCCCTCCCCTCCCAGGCCCGGTCCCTGCCGCGGCCTGGGGTCGGTCCCCGGCTGCACCTCCAGAGGCGCTCCGGGGCTGGCCGAGCTGCTAGAGGGAGCCAGCAGGAAAGAGCGGGCAGTCGGCCCTCGCCCTCGGCCCCTCAGCGCCCCCCCAGGTTTCTGGGCGCCGCTGCTGCAGACTCAGCACAAAGAGGGGGTGTGGGGCGTCCTTCCGGTCTCCTGCGTAGGAAGCAGGGCCGCCAGGGAGAGCCTGGGCACAGCGGCAGAGGGTGCCGGTCAGGGGAGCCCCCGGGGGGCCTCTCGCCCGGCCAGGGCTGGGGCTCCGGCAGCCTCCGGGGACAGTTGGCAGCTGCCCTGCGCCTTGATGCAGCCGCACCTGCTGCCACTGTGGGGCCGAGTGGGAGCCAGTGGCTGCGCTGCCTGTTTGCTGCTTACACGGAGAGAGGCGGCCTGGGCGGGGCGGCCCCGCGCGCCTGACCCCGGCCGCCCGCAGCGTCTGGGAGATCGTGGGCCAGGCGGACGGCGGGCTGTCGGTGCTGCGCACCTTCCGGCTGCTGCGGGTGCTGAAGCTGGTGCGCTTCATGCCGGCGCTGCGGCGCCAGCTGGTGGTGCTCATGCGCACCATGGACAACGTGGCCACCTTCTGCATGCTGCTCACGCTCTTCATCTTCATCTTCAGGTGCGCAGGCGCGCGGGGCGGGGCGGGGCGGGCGGGGCGGGCGGCGCCGGGGCGGGGCTGCAGGATGGCGAGCCCGCCCTGCCCCGCAGCGTCCTGGGCATGCACCTGTTCGGCTGCAAGTTCAGCCTGAAGACAGACACCGGGGACACGGTCCCCGACAGGAAGAACTTCGACTCCCTGCTGTGGGCCATCGTCACTGTGTTCCAGGTAGGGCCGGCCCGGAGTGGCCAGCAGGGCCCTGGCCCCCGGCGGGCCGAGGCCCTGGGCGGGGCAGCTGGGCAGGACGGCAGGGCGTGCCCCGGCGGCAGCCCGACCGCCCGCGCCCCCCAGATCCTCACGCAGGAGGACTGGAACGTGGTCCTGTACAACGGCATGGCCTCCACCTCCTCCTGGGCCGCGCTGTACTTCGTGGCCCTGATGACCTTCGGCAACTACGTGCTCTTTAACCTGCTGGTGGCCATCCTGGTGGAGGGCTTCCAGGCGGAGGTGCGGGCCCCAGGAGGCGGGAGGGACGCCGGGCCGTCTCACCCGCTGCTGCCTCGGGGAGCCCCGGGGGCGCATGGACGCCGGCACGGGCCCAGCGCGCCTCTCACTCCCGGCACAGGGCGACGCCAACAGATCCGACGTGGATGAGGACAAGATGTCCACCCCCTTGGAGGAGGATTTCGACAAGTTCAGAGGGCTGCGGGCTGCAGGTGCGCGCGGCCTGGGGGGGGGGTGGGGCCTGCCCGCGCCCGCGCCTGGGGGCTGCCCTAGGCCGCCGGTTAAGAGCCGCCCCGTCCCCCAGACATGAAGATGTACTTGCTGGCAGAGACCCCCAACGGGCACCTGGAGGGTCGGGGCAGCCTGCCCCCTCCCCTCATCATGCGCACAGCGGCCACGCCCATGCCCACCCCCAAGAGCTCCCCGCAACTGGACGCGGCACTCGGACCCCCGGACTCGAGGCGCGGGAGCAGCAGCTCCGTGGACCCCCAGCTGGGGGACCAGAAGTCTCTGGTAGGGAGCACCCCTGCCTGGCGCTGGCTCCTCCCCAGAGCCAAGCGAGGGGGCCACACACCAGCTCACCCCCTTGGGAACACGCCCCGAGGGGCCCGTGTGACGGCCGCGGCGCTGGCGCCCGTTGCCCGTGTCCAGCCTTCCAGGCTGGCCCCTAGAGGACCGGCGGGCTGGGGCTGGGCCTCTCCTCGTGGGCAGGGCGGGCGGAGGTTAAGGACGTCCCCAAGGTCGGGTGGGCGTGCCCGGGAGGGAAGCCGCAGAGGTTGGGCAGCGCCGCTGAGCTCGGTCCAGCTTACCTCCTAAGACAGCGCCGAATGTCTCCTGGCTAGCCCGGCCTCACGGCCGCCATGAGCAGAATCAGAGGTCTGGGTTGGGGGGTGCCCGACGCATGCGCCGAGAAGCCTCAGGGTGTCAGCCACACCCCATAGGGCGGGCCCTGGGGGCCGGGTGGGGGGGCCTGGGGGCGGGCCCAGCTCACGCTTTCGGCCCCACAGTCCAGCCACCGCAGCTCGCCCTGCGCCCACTGGGGCCCCAACAGCGCCTGGAGCAGCCGTCGCTCGAGTTGGAACAGCCTGAGCCGCGCGCCCAGCCTCAAGCGCCGGAGCCAGCGCGGGGAGCGCGAGTCGCTGCTGTCGGGCGAGGGCAAGGGCAGCACCGACGACGAGGCGGAGGACGGACGGCCGGGCGCGGGCGCGGGCGCCTCCCCGGGGCCCCGGGCCCCCCCGCTGCGGCGCTCTGAGTCCCTGGACCAGCGCAGCGCGCTGGACCTGCGCCCTCCGCGGCCCTCCGCGCTGCTGCCCACCAGGCTCCCGGACTGCAAGGCCGCGGGACTGGCGCTGCCCCGAGAGTTCTTCCTGCGCATCGACAGCCACAAGGAGGACCCGGCCGACCTCGACGACGACCTGGAGGATGTGAGTGCCGCCCTCGCCGTGCCCCGCCCGAGTCCTGGAGTGGGACGCTCCCTCCCGGCCTGCGTGCGCCCCCGGGGCCCCTGAGGAGGGGCGCGGGCCCCGGGGCGGCCGCGTGGCCCTGAGCCGCCCTCTGCCCCAGAGCTGCTGCTGCCGCCTGCGCAAAGTGCTGGAGCCCTACGAGCCCGCGTGGTGCCGGAGCCGCGAGGCCTGGGCGCTCTACCTGTTCTCCCCGCAGAACCGGTGAGGCCCGCGGCGGGGGCGGGGCGGGGGCGGGGCCGCGGGGCGGGGCCTCGCGGGCGTGACCGGCCTGCCGCTCCCTCCATGCGCCCCGCCTCCCGCGCCGCCCCTCAGGTTGCGCGTCTGCTGCCAGAAGGTCATTGCCCACAAAATGTTCGACCACGTGGTCCTGGTCTTCATCTTCCTCAACTGCATCACCATCGCCCTGGAGAGGCCGGACATCGACCCCGGCAGCACCGTGCGTCTTCCCGGGCCGGGGGGAGCGGCGGGGTTGGCCCCAGGGGCAGGGGCCGGAGCGGCCACGGTGGCCTTCCCGCCCACCTCGCCCCTCCCGCAGGAGCGCGTCTTCCTCAGCGTCTCCAACTACATCTTCACGGCGATCTTCGTGGCCGAGATGATGGTGAAGGTACCAAGTGTCCAGGGGGCCCGGGGGTCAGGCAGCCCCGCACGCGGCCGCAGCTGGGTGCAGGCCCCACTGGCACCCTTCCTCCCCTGCCCCCGCAGGTGGTGGCCCTGGGCCTGGTCTCCGGCGAGCACGCCTACCTGCAGAGCAGCTGGAACGTCCTGGACGGGCTGCTGGTCTTGGTGTCCCTCGTGGACATCGTCGTGGCCATGGCCTCGGCTGGGGGCGCCAAGATTTTGGGCATCCTGCGGGTGTTGCGGCTGCTGCGGACGCTCCGGCCACTGAGGTGGGCAGTGAGGGCCGGGGCTGTGGGGCGGGGGGCTGTGTGGAGGGATGGGACTGGGTGTGTGGCAGCCGGGAAGGGCCCTGGGCGGGGCAGACCCCACAGGAGCCAGCCAGTCCCGCCTGGGGCGGAGCTCCGCGCTCAGGCTGCCCGCCAGGCCTCCCAGCAGGGCCTTTGCAAGCGCCACGCCGGTGCCCCCGGCTGGGCCCAGCGGCGCCTTTCTGGCCCTCTGCAGGGTGATCAGCCGAGCGCCGGGGCTCAAGCTGGTGGTGGAGACCCTGATATCTTCGCTCAGGCCCATCGGGAACATCGTGCTCATCTGCTGTGCCTTCTTCATCATCTTCGGCATTCTGGGGGTGCAGGTGCGCGTGTGCCCAGGGCAGAGCCGCCCCTCTGCACAGGGGCCAGGGCGGGCAGGGGTGCCGGGGGCGGGCACAGGGCCCAGCCCGCTGGGGTGATGCCCGCCCTGGTCAGCTCTTCAAGGGGAAGTTCTACTACTGCGACGGCGCGGACATTAGGAACGTGTCCACCAAGGCCGAGTGCCTGGCCGCCCACTACCGCTGGGTGCGGCGCAAGTACAACTTCGACAACCTGGGCCAGGTGGGTGGGGCCGTGGGCGGGGGCGGACAATCCCAGCCCTGCTGTGCATGGAGGGGCAGGGCTGTGGGCGGGGCCGCAGGCTGGGCGGGGCTCGGGCAGGTGATTCTGTCTCCCCTCCCCAGGGCGGCTTGGCTGGGGCAGGACCCAGCGCTCCTGTGCCAGGGGCAGGGTGGGGTGCCACACTGGCGCGGCGCGCGTGCCCGACGCGGGCGAGTGCGCCGCGGTCGTCCACTTGTTCTGGCCGGCCAGGCCCTGATGTCCTGTCCCGCCAGGCCCTGATGTCGCTGTTCGTGCTCTCCTCCAAGGACGGCTGGGTGAACATCATGTACGACGGGCTGGACGCCGTGGGCGTGGACCAGCAGGTGCGGGCGGCGCGACCCTGGGTCATCGCCGGGGAGCGCTGTCTCAGAGGCCACCTTGGCCTCCCAAAGTTCCCCAAGGTTCCATGCCACGGAGCCCGCGACTGCCCGTGGCCCCGCCCCCACTCCTGGCGCCCGGGGCGGGAGGGCGGGGCGCGGCGCCCAGGGTGGGGACCCACGTGCGACTCGTTGCCGCAGCCGGTGCCCAACCACAACCCCTGGATGCTGCTGTACTTCATCTCCTTCCTGCTCATCGTCAGCTTCTTCGTGCTCAACATGTTCGTGGGCGTGGTGGTGGAGAACTTCCACAAGTGCCGGCAGCACCAGGAGGCCGAGGAGGCGCGGCGGCGCGAGGAGAAGCGGCTGCGCCGTCTGGAGCGCAGGCGCAGGAGTAAGGGGCGGGCCTCTGCGGGCGGGGCTGGGACAGCGAGGGGCGGGCGACCCCGCCTGTCCACGCGCCGCCCTGGCGTGGGTGTTCGAGCAGCGCGCGTGCACAGGGCTTGAGCGTGCCGCGCGTGCACAGTGGGGCTTCGGGTTCGTGCGTGTGCAGTGGGCAGAGTGTGTGAGTGGGTATGCACGCAGGGCCACGTGTGAGGTGAGCACCTGGGCGAGGCCCCGAAATCCCCATGTCTGTCCACTGCGGTCCAGCCTGGGCCTGCCTGGAGGCCGGTTCTCAGAGGAAGGGCCCAGGCCGGGGAGGGCCTGGCAGGAGACCGTCCCCTCCCGAGTGGCCGGGGAGGGGAATCCGGCCCCCCAGAAACTCCCCTCTGCTCCAGGGGCAGGTTCGCCATCCTGGATCTTGCCACCCGGGGGTGGGGGGAGCGCAGAGCCAGCCTAGGAGAGGGGTCAGGGGGGCCCAGCCAGCTTGGGCGCGAGGAGGCTTCCTGCAGGAGGGGCCGCTGCGCCCCAGCCCCGCTGCGGCCGGCTCAGACCATCTCCTTGTCTTTCCAGGCACTTTCCCCAACCCAGGTACCTGCCCCGCCCGGCATGCCCCACTGCCTTGCCCCGGCCTGGCCCCGCCCCGGCCCCGGCCCGCCCCCCACCCCCGGTGCGCTCTCAGGAGGGTGTCCGGCCCCAGAGCCGTCCCCGCAGGGTGGGCCCAGGACACCCGGGGCAGGGACCCCAGGCGTGGGGGGAGGCTGCCGGCTCCCCTGCCTGGCGCCCACGCTGCTGCCCCTGCGCTCGAGCGCGCCCCCATCCGGCTGCATGTCTCCCGCTGCTCTGCCCGCTGGACGCTGCCCGCTGCGGCTGCTCCCTCAGGACCGGCTCCGCCGACTGGCGCCGCTGCACGCGCCGGGCTAGGCTGCAGTGACCGCATGACGAGGAGCATGGGGGTCCCGGGCGGTCCCATCGCTCCCTCTCCCGCCGGGCCACGCACGCCCACGCATGGTTCCGCGGCAGCGGTCCCTCCGCAGCAGCCGTGCCGCCCCGCCCCCGCCGGGGTCACCGCAGTAGGCAGAGCGTTTAGGGCCTCGAGCCCTGTCTCGCCTCCACCGCACGCAGGCCGAGGGGCAGAGGGGCAGTGGGCAGGGTGGGGACCCCAGGCGGCCGAGGAGTGAGCGCCCCCAGCGGCTGGCGGGGGAACTGGGCCGCCCTGGTGTGGCACTGGGCGAGCCAGAGGCCCAGACCGCGCTCTGCCCGAGCTCTGGGGCGGCCATCCGGTGGTGGGTGGTGGGTGGTGGGTGGGTGGGTGGGTGGGTGGGTGGGCCCGCCCGCCCCGCCCCTGCCCGCCCCGCGGCCCTCCCCGTCCCTGCCTTCCAGCTGGGAGCACGCCCCACACCGGACCCTCCTCTCCAGAACTGCCGCAGCCCCTCGGCGGCCCGCCAGCCCCGCGGGCCTCCGCCGGGCCGCCCTCACCGCAGGCTCTCCCACAGAGGCCCAGCGCCGGCCCTACTACGCGGACTACCCGCCCGCCCGCCGCTCCATCCACTCGCTGTGCACCAGCCACTACCTGGACCTCTTCATCACCTTCGTCATCGGCCTCAACGTCATCACCATGTCCATGGAGCACTACAACCAGCCTAAGGTGGGCGGGGCAGCGGCTGCGGCGGGGTCCGGAACGAAGCCCTCCCCAGCTCTGTGGCGCAGGCTCCCGATTCAGCCCAGGCAAAAGCCAGGGCTGGGGGAGGCGGGGCGCCCCGGTGGTGGGGCACCCGCCCCCCGCGCGTCTCCATCCTCTATTAAACGGAAGGAGGGGCATGCGAGGGAGTGGCAGGCTCGCCTCGGGACCCCGCGGAGGGGGAGGGAGGCGGGCGCGGCACCCAGACCCCCTCGCCCCCAGTCGCTGGACGAGGCCCTCAAGTACTGCAACTACGTGTTCACCGTGGTCTTCGTCATCGAGGCGGTGCTGAAGCTCGTGGCGTTCGGCTTCAGGAGGTTCTTCAAGGACAGGTGTGTGGGTGGGGGCCGGGGGCCCTCGGGGCTCGGAGGGGCAGGCGAGAGGTACGTGTCCCGGCTGAGCACAGGTGACCGTGCTGAGGGGCCCGAGGGGTCTCGGAGGCGCCTCTGGGAGGCCCGGGTGTCCCCGGGGGTGAGACCAGGCCCCCGGAGTGATGCCTGCTGGGCTCTGTGGGGCGAGTGCAGACGGTGCACTGAGCGGCCGCCGCGGGCAGGTGGAACCAGCTGGACCTGGCCATCGTGCTGCTGTCCATCATGGGCATCACGCTGGAGGAGATCGAGATGAGCGCGGCGCTGCCCATCAACCCCACCATCATCCGCATCATGCGTGTGCTCCGCATCGCCAGAGGTGGCCCCGCCCCCGCGCGCCCCGCCCCCGCGCGCGCCCGCGCGCCAAGTGCTGCCAGGCCGCGCTCACTGATGCCCGGCTCCTTCCTAGTGCTGAAGTTGCTGAAGATGGCCACCGGCATGCGAGCCCTGCTGGACACGGTGGTGCAGGCGCTGCCCCAGGTAGACCCCGCCCTCCAGGTGCTCACCCTTGGGCAGGCCCCCAGGTCAGGGACAGCAGTCACCCTGGTGCCCTGGAGAGGGTCCCTGGCCCTTGGTGACCAATAGCCAACGCCCACTGGCTCTGGCCCAGGAGGACCGCAGGACACGGCGGGGCCTGTGCAGAGAGCAGGGAAGTGACCAGGCGGGGCTGTTTCGCTGAAAAGCGGGCAGGGCCCAGGCACTGGCTCGGGCCACCTCTGTCGTGCCCACTCCTGTGCCCACGGCCCCTCCCCACCCTCCGTGACCTCTGGACCACAGGCCCCCGGTGTGCAGTGTCCACCGCTGCTGCCCACCCGCCACCAGCGGTCCCTCTGTCCACGGACCTAACCTTCCCACCAGCCCCCCGCCCCCAGCCCCCCCCAGCCTGCCCCAGCCCGGCTACGCCTTTGCCCACCGTGCCCACCTGTGGTGGGAGGGGGAGGGGTGGAAGGCCGGCCAGGGCTGGGATGGGGTTGCCCAGCGGGAGAGCGTGGGGCGGTCGGGGCCCTCGGTGCAGAGTCCTGGCACTGAGCTGGGGCCGCGGCAGGGCAGGAGCCGGGTGCGGGCGGGGACCGCGCCTGACGCCACTTCTCTCCTGCAGGTAGGGAACCTCGGCCTCCTTTTCATGCTGCTGTTTTTTATCTATGCTGCCCTGGGAGTGGAGCTGTTTGGGAGGCTCGGTGAGTGGCCGCAGGGCCGCGGGCTTGCAGCGGGGAGGCTGGCTCTGTCCCCGCGCTGCCTGCCTCATTCAGGAGCCCTCCCACCCCGTGGCGGGGGCAGGGATTGGGCCCCAGGAGCGGGCCCAGGGCGCGGCCCTCACGGGACGCGCTCACAGGCCACCAGGAGTGCAGGTCCTCCCCAGTGGCCTTTCAAACGTCTCTGGGGTTGGGAGGATGGGGACCCGGCCAGCAGCCCCATCCCTGCGGAGGGCTGAGAGGCTTCAGCCCTGGCAAGGCTACCTGGGGGTGACCTGGCGTCGGCCAGAGTCCCTGCCCCGGTGGACCACCCAGGCCCGAGACCCACAGCCCCACTGGCCGGGGAGCTGCAGCTGGGCTAGAGGCCAGGCCCTGCCCGGCCGGCAGACTCTCCCAGCCCGAGAGCCGGCCCCAGCATGGAGCAGGCCTAGGGGCCCCTACGGGGAAGGCCCGGGTGGCCCGGCGCCGACCAGCGTCTCCCTGCAGAGTGCAGCGAGGACAACCCCTGCGAGGGCCTGAGCCGCCACGCCACCTTCACCAACTTCGGCATGGCCTTCCTCACCCTGTTCCGCGTGTCCACGGGAGACAACTGGAACGGCATCATGAAGGTAGCGGCCGGCGAGGCTTGATGGGGCGGGCGCTGCTGCGGGCACGACCTCGGAGCGGGCTGGGGCGGGGCTCGGACATGGGCGGGGCGGGGCGGGGCCTGCGCTCTGGGCTCAGCGGGCCTCCCTGCGCAGGACACGCTGCGGGAGTGCGCCCAGGAGGACAAGCACTGCCTCAGCTACCTGCCGGCCATCTCGCCCGTCTACTTCGTGACCTTCGTGTTGGTGGCGCAGTTCGTGCTGGTCAACGTTGTGGTGGCCGTGCTCATGAAGCACCTGGAGGAGAGCAACAAGGAGGCACGGGAGGACGCTGAGCTGGACGCCGAGCCGGACCCCACGCCGGGGACCCCCGCTGGCGCCCCACCCGCGGACCCCGGCCTCCCGGCGGCGCGCAAGGTGTCTGTGTCCCGGCTGCTGTCCCTGCCCAGCGACAGCTACATGTTCCGGCCCGTGGTCCCCGCCTCGACCGCGCCCGGCCAGCGGCTGCAGGAGGTGGAGATGGAGACCTGCGTCGCCGCCCCGGGTAGGGCTGCCGCCGGGTGGGAAGGCCTGGGGACGGCTTGAGGCGCCAGGCTCACGCCCCCTCCTGCCCTAGGGCCCGGCGCCTCCGCTCACTCCCCGCCCTTGGAGCCCTGCGCTGCGCCCCCCACAGCCGCCTCCTCCCCAGCCGGGGGCGGCGACACCCTCCAGGCCCCAGCCCCCGAGGCCGCCGCCCGCCCCCCCAGCCTCAGCCGGCTGCTCTGCAGACAGGTAGGGAAGGCCCCTCCTGCACCGGGCCTGGACGCCCTCTGTGCACCCTTCCCCACAGACCCACAAACGGGGAGCCAGTGCCTGGCCTCCCCCACAGCCCGCCCCCAGCCTCCGCCCCTTTCCAGGGCTTGGCCCCTGGGTAGGGCGGCCTGCCCCAGCTCTGTGCTGGGGCCTCCGGACCAGGGGCTCTGCCGGCTGGCCCTGCCCCGCCCCGCGGGGGGGGGGGGGACCGCCTGCTGCCCACTGCCCCTGCTCAGGCCGCCCTGCACCTGCGCCCCGCAGGAGGCCCTGTGCAGCGACTCTCTGGAAGGACAGACGGACAGCCCCCGGGACAGCGGCGTGGGCTGGGGGGAGCTTGGCGGGAAGGCCCCCTCGAGGCAGGCGGCCCTGGGGAGCTCCCTGCGGTCCCCTCCGCGCTCCCCGAGGCCTGGCAGCATCCGCAGCCGCAAGCTCGCGCCGGGACAGCTGTGTGCGCCCAGCAGGGGGCTGGCCCCAGCGGGGGAGCAGGCGGACGCCCCCGACCCGGCGGACGAGGAGGTCAGCCACATCACCAGCGCGGCCCGGGGCGCCGCGGCCTCCCCTGCGGCCCGTGGGCTGGCGGGCAGCGAGGCGGAGCGGCACGGGCTCCATGGCTTCGAAGCCCCGGCCTTCCTGGACCTGCCCGGCCAGGCGGACGAGCAGAGGCGGCCGCTGGGGGAGCCGGGGGGCGGGGACAGCCGCGTGGAGGGCGGGGCCGAGGGGAAGGTCCGCGCCCAGGAGGCCGAGCTGGCCCTGGGGGCGCGCCGCAAGAAGAAGATGAGCCCCCCGTGCATCTCTGTCGACCCCCCCACGGAGGAGGAGGGCGCGGCGAGGCCCCCGGCCGCGGAGGGCAGCAGCAGCACCCTCAGACGCAGGACCCCGTCCTGTGAGGCTGCGCCCCACAGGGAGCCCCTGGAGTCATCCGAGGGCCCGGGGGCGGAGCCTGCCGCCAAGGGGGAGCGGCGGGGCCGCGCGGAGCACCTGGCCCTGCCCAGCTTTGCCTTTGAGCCGCTGGGTGTGGGGGGGCCAGGGGGGGCCTTCTTCTCCAGCAGCGGCCAGGGCTCAGGCCCAGAGACCAGAGCCGCCTCCCCCGGCGTCCCTGCGGCCCCGGAAGCCCTCAGAACAGAGTCTTCTGTGTCCTCCGGCAGCCCGCCGGAGAAGGGGTGGGGGCTGCACTTCAAAGTTCCACAGAGCTCCCCAAAGAAAGCAGGGTCCCCACTGGCCCCCCCCACCCTGGATGACAGTGCGGACAAGCCGGTGTAGCTTGGAGTGTAGTGCCACGCAGGCTTTGGCGATGGGTTGGGGCACCCGGTGGGGTGGTGGCCCCTCGAGAGGCCCAACTTGGACCCCGGCTCGGGCAGGCCCCTCCAGGCACAGAGGAGTGGACACCGCCGACGCCGACGGGGGCGCGTGCCCGGGCGCGGGCGCGAGCAGACCGAGCGCGGCTGGGGAGGGAGCCCTCTCGGCGCCCGGGCCCCTGCAGATGGCGGCGCCGAGCGAGCTTGGCGCCCCGGGGGAGCGCGCCTGCGGCGGGCCGGCCGCTCGCCCACGCAGCTCACGGAATCACGGAACACGGGCCCCTGCCCCGCCACGCCTCACTGCTGCTCACGGTCCCTTCGCGTTTGTCGCCGCCGCCCACACCCCCCGCTGCCCGCGCGGGAGTCCCAGAGCGCCCCGTGGGCGCGGCCTCGGTGCGGAACAGCAATAAGGCCCCGCCGGCCCCAGCGAGCGCCGGCCGGCTCGCGTCGCATTCAGGTCAGACGTCGCAATAACCCCGAGTGGAGTCGGCGGCGCGGCGAGCGGAATAAAGACTAACTTATTTCGGCAGCCTGTGGGGTCGCCGCCCTCGGTCGCGGGACCGTCGCCGCCTTCCGGGCTGGGCGGCTCCCGGTTGGCAGGTCCGCCCAGGGCTTTTCGCGCCAGGGGGAACCGAGGCTGCCAGGGCGCCCCGCGCGGGGTGGGGGGTCCCAGGCGCCGCCAGGGGCAACAAAGCTCTGGGGGCGGCCTGGGCGGGGTAAGGGCTGGGGGTCGGGCGCAGCACCCCAGCCTGTGCCGGGCTCGCTGGGGCCCCTTCCTGTGGGTATTCAGGGTACCGCAGGGCTCCTTAAGGGCTGGTCTGGACCCTGGAGGGGGTGGACGCCCAGCAGTGGGGTGGCAGGCCCCCGAGTATGATTCACCCCTTGGTGAGTCACCCAGTCGGTCTGCAGAGAAGACGGGCGTGGGCCCTCCATCCACACCCCGCGCAGCCAGCACCTGGGCGCCCCAGGAGGGGCAGGGCTCGGCCCACGGGGCGGAGGCCGGTGGCAAGGCGGGGTTGGGGGGACCGGCCTACCCAGGCTGGGGGGGGTTCAGCGCAGCCCCCAGCCCTCCCAAGCCCGCCTGCAGTCAGGAACCAGCCTCAGCAGCTCACAGCAACTGGAGTTTATCACTCGGTGGCTGGAGGTGGGCCGGCTGGGCTCCCTGGCTGGAGGGGTGCAGGCTGCTCCGGGGCCGGTGTGCCCCGCGTCCGGCTGGCTGGATGCCAAGGCCAGGCTGGGCCTCCCTGCCCCATCACCAAAGCCAACAGGGCCAGGCGAGTGTGCTGTCCAGTCCGCCCTGCCCCCACGGTGGCCGCGTTGGGCCCAGTGACCGGGTGTCCATCTCAGGGGAGCACGTCCACAGGCTCAGCATCAGGATGAGGGGTCCAGGGCATCCTGCTGACCGCCGGAGGCTGCAGATCAGGGGTCAGGGGCCAGGAGGGCAGGCCCGCTGCAGTGAGCACTTGGCCAGCAGGACGCAAGCCACAAGGAGAAGCAGGAGCCCAGGGAGGAAGGCGGCAGCCAGGGGCGGGGTCACGGGGAGCCCCGGCTCTGCACCCCCCAAGCCCGGGACGTGGCGGTGGATCCAGCTCACGTAGGCGGCCACGCGTGTGTAGACCCCGGGCCTGTCTGGGCGGCCGCAGCCCTCGCCCCAGCTGACCACGCCAACCTGCTGCCAGGAGCCAGCCGCCTGGCAGACCAGAGGTCCCCCGGAGTCGTCCTGGGGACAGTGAGGGTGTCAGGGGCCCCTCGCCGCTGGGCCCCGCCCCCCGCCCGGGCTCACCTGGCAGGCGTCGCCGGGGCCGCGGGCACACAGCATGTCCGGATGGATGGGCGCGCCCCCCGGCCCAAGGTAGTCCCGGCGGCAGGTCTGGGTGTCCACCAGGGAGACCTGCGCCTCCTGCAGCCTGTACGGGGGCCTCAGGGGCTCTGGGGGTGAAGGCGGCATCAGCCCCACGACCCAGGCGACGGTGCCAGCTCCTGACGGGCAAGGCAGCCTCCCGGCCTCCCTCCGGCCACCCCGGGGGCTCCTCACCTCCCTCCTGGATGTAGCCCCAGCCGGTCACCCAGCACGGCATCCCCGGGCGGAAGTCAGCCGCGGCCTCCGGGAGGCAGACGGGCAGGACCCGGCTGGACAGGGCGACGGGGGCGCCCAGCTGCACCAAGGCAATGTCCCCGCTGCTGCCCGGGGGCCCTGTGTGGCCGGAGTGCAGGATGATCTGCCTCACGGTAGAGAAGTGGGGGGACAGCGTGATGGTCAGCTGTCCCAGGTGGACCTGGTAGTCGGAGGAGTTCAGCGACCTGGGCGGGAGGACAGGGGTCACTGTGGAGGAGACGGGGCGCACGCTGTCGGTTTTCAGCACCGAGGGGCCAGCACTGGGGGGCGGGGGCGGGGGCTGCCGCCCGGAAGCGAGGAGCTGGGTCTGGCTCGGCGGGGAACAGGCCCGGGTGAGCCTTGGGCCCCTGGCCCCGCCGTGCAGCCCCCCACACTCACTCCGAGAAGCAGTGGGCGGCCGTGAGCACCCACTGGGGGCTGAGCAGGGCGCCGCCACACACGTGCATCTTCCGCCAGCGGAGGCTGACCTGCCACGGCCACTTGCCGGCCGGGGCTGCCTGGCCCCCCACGATGCGGTCCACTGCCTCCAAAACCTGGGGCTGGCCACACCCTGCAACGAGGGGTGCTTGGTGGGGGCCCAGCCCACAGCCCCCTCCAGGAAGGCTTCCTTGGCCCCGCCCCTCAGCCCCCCCGCCCCCCCCAGGCCCGCAGAGTGGGGGCCGCCGGGGCCGGCAGCTCCAGACCATGGCCCGTGGGCGGGCTCCTCTGGGAACATTCCGGAACCAGGCAGAGGCTGGGTTTGCACGGTGCCTGCGTGTCCTCCGGGGCGCCTTAAATGGCCGTTTTAGCCTTGTGTGAGGTTCCCTTATTAGAGACAATTCTTAGGGCTCCCCTTGGGCAAATCTGGGCCCACAGGAGCTTCGGAACAAGGGTGAGTCCCTGCAGTAGGAACCAGCGGTGGGCATTCGGGGGATGTGCAGGGGTGGGGCAGAGGAGACGGCAGGAGCGGCGCGAGGACGGACAGACAAGCGGGCGGTGGAGGATGGACAGGCCGAGGGGCCGCCGCCCCTGCGGGGCTCACGCAGTCCCTCTTCCCGCGCGCCTGGAGGGGACATACCTGAGTGCAGGGCTCTGCCGGCGACACCTGGGGAAGGGTGCAGAGCCCAGCGGTCAGGTGGAGCCCACAAGACCACCAGTGACCCGGCTGTCCCCAGCCGCTGGGCTCCGGGCGCGCAGCTGGGGCGGCTTGGTCAGGCGGGGCCAGGCGGGAAGGACCAGGACGGGCCATAAACGGCAGCTGGGAGGCCCCGCAGCCCGGGCCCCACCTGCGGCCGCCGCTGCCACCAGGGGACTCTCCGGGTCCAGAGTCCACCACGCCGAGAGCCACCCCTGGCGGGGCCACACCAGGCACACCGCCCCCACTGAGGGGCTTGGCCGAGCCCCCGCTGCACCCCATTCCCCAGGACCCCCAGCTCCCAGGCCTGGGCGCCAGGCAGGTTCCGGGAGACCAGGCAGGGAGAGAGCCGCGCCTCTGCCCACGCACACCCCAGGCGGTCACCCACCGGGCAGGGTCAGGAGCAGCAGGAGGCCACAGCACCTGGCCGCCATGGTCCGCGCGGCCGCAGGGGCTCGCCCTGTCCCGCACCCAGCACCCGGTGGGGCCGCGGGGCGGAGCTGAGGGTGGGGCCACGAGGCCCCTCCCCCCCGGGGCCTCACCCACGGGCCCCTGACCCCCGGGCCGCGGGCCTCTCCCGCTCTCCTCAGCCCCAAGCGGGCATCTCCGTGCCCCCACGCGCCTGCGCCCCACCCGAGCAGGCGCCAGGCCCCGGCCGTCGGCGGGCAGGCGCGCGTCCTGTGTGGTGGCAACTCCAGGCAGCCGCGGCCCGGAGGACTCGGCTTCCCTGCCCAGCCCCTTCCACCGGCAGGGACGGGCTGGGGCGGGCCAGTGGCCCCCTTAGGCCTGGGGAGGATTTCGGGGTCTCCCTGTGAGGGGGGCTGCTCAGGGCTCCTCTTTCGTGATGCTCTTGTCTAGTTTTCCATCAAGCCCCTAGCCCCGCGTTGGCGGTGCCTGCCCGGAGCCGCCCTCCGGGTGCCCGGCCTGGGGCCCTCCCCTACTGGGGCCGTGCGTCGCGTGGCGAGGTCGCTGCGTTTGAGATTTGCTTGGCAGGTGTCTCCGCGCCCATTTAGCCTTCATGTGGCGGTCGGGCGACGGAGTGCCGCGCCCCACTCGCAGAGACGAAGGGGAGGCAGAGGGCGCTGGTGGGGTCAGCCGCCTGGGGTGGGGCGGCACGGGGAGCCGGGCGCCCTCAGAGAGGGCCTTACTGAGCACCCAGGGCCCCCAGAGCCTGGGAGGCGGCTGGGGGCCCCCTGGGGGGTCACAGGGTCTAGGGGAGACAGGGCAGCAGGTGGGGGCGGGCCCAGGGAGCTCCCGCCCCCCCCCGCTCCCCCAGGGGGACAGGGGGTTGTCTCCCTGGGGCTCCTGGCTGAGTGAGGTCGGCCCCTCTGTGGGCGTCCTAATGCGGGTGGGGGGTGGGGCAGGGCGTGCCGGTCGCCACCCCCAGGTGCCCTCGTGCTCGGAAACCGGCCCCAGCGTGGCCGGGAGTGACCTACAGGCAACAACTCAGCTGCCCGCGGCCGGGCTGGCGGGGAGGGGGGCGGGGGCTCCGTGATGGCGGGGACAGGCCCAGTGGCAGGGGTAGGGGCGGGCTCAGCGCCCAAGCGCCCCTCGGCACCGTCGTGCTTCCCAGACAGCCTGGCCCTGCAGCCCTGGGACTGGCGGCACCTGCTGGACCCCCAAACATGGGGGCCACAGGCACGACCCCTGCCCGCGGGCTCTGGGGGACCAGGTCCTCCTGGAGGCTCCGGGGAAACCGAGTCTGGCCTTTCTGCGCGCCTGGAGCCCCTCTGTGCCCCTTCCCCTCGGAGCCCCCCAACTTCGCAGCTGGCCTCGGGGCCCTCTGAGCCGACCCCAACAGGGAGAGTGCAGTTATGAGCCCCCGTGATGGACCCCAGCGCGCAGCGACATCCCCGCCCCGAGCCCCGTGTGGCCGGCAGCCCGGCCCACCCAGTCAGCACCCTGGCCCAGCGCCCGGCCAGTGTGGGACGCGCTGGTGGGACGGAGACGGCCAGGCGGGTGCCGCATCCTGGGGGCCCCGGGCGACTCCCTGCACGCCCCAGTGTCCCCAGATGTGAGGGGCATCGCTGGGGTCTCGGGGGGACCCCAGCCTGTGAAGAGGGGCCTTCCCGCCCCGCCCCACCCCCATCCAGGGGGTCGCCGAGCCTGCAGCCATGGGGCTTGGGGAGCAGCTCCTGACCCCGGCCCACCCCCACCCCAAGGCGACCAACCGGGTGGACACCTGCCCGGAGGTGGTCAGCCATCTCTGCCCTGCCTCAGCACCCGGGACGCCCCCCAGCTTCAGAGAGTGCCCCACCGGCTGCCCGAGCTGAGGCCCACGCCCACACCCAGCCTTTACTGGGATAGTGAGGGAATGCATGTGCACGCACCTGCACACACCTGCACACCTGTGCACACCTGCACAAGGCACACACCTGCGCACACGCCTGTAACACACCTGTGCACACAGCTGCACGCCTGCTCACACACCTGTGCACCCGGGCACACAGCTGCACGCCTGCTCACACACTTGCACGCCTGGGCACACACGTCTCCTGGACGCCCGCACAGGAGTGGGCCCCTGAGCCCGGTGGGGGGCAGAGGTTGCGCGCTCACGCAGAGGCGGCTCTCGGGACACGTCAGGACGCGGCCATGAATGTCTGGAAGTTTCTGCTCCTCTGCCGGCAGCTTCTCCACCACCGCCTGCCAGGCCACCCGGCCGCCAGCCCCACCTTCCCTCTAGCGGGGGTCCACGCAGGGGTGCGGCTGAGCGGCTCCGGGCCAGGACCGGCGCCCCAGCCCCTGGAGGAGGAGGTCTGTATGCTCCAGACCCCCAGCCGGGACCAGCGGCCGGCCAGCCCCCGCGCCTGCGCTGGTCTCTGCTCGGCCTCGCGCGCTCCCTCTGGTGGACACGCAGGAAACCGCCTTTCTGCAGGTGGCGGGGTGCAGGGCCCCCAGCCTGGGTGGGCGGCTGATGGGGGCTGTGCGGGGGGGGGGGGAGGTCCACGGCCCAAAACACCGTCTTTCTAGATGTCAGTCACCAGTAGCTGGAAAACAGACGTCAAAACAGCATCACTTGCTGGCGAACTTTAAAAACCAGCCCTGGGAGTCAGTCTGAAGCGCTGCGGAGTCGCAGGCCCCGGCGAGGTGGGAGGGGAACGCCGGCCTGCGCTTGGCGTCGGCTCTCCAAACCCGCCTCCGCTGCGAGAGCCCCCGGCCGCAGCCACAGAGGGCGCGGCGGCAGCGCCCTTGCAGACAGCACAGGCCGCTGTGTTGATGGTGCAGTCGTGCCCCCCGCACCCGTGGCCAGGCCGGGAGGGCAGGCGAGGCTGGGCCTGCCTCCCGCACACCCGCGGGCAGCAGCGACTGGGTGAGCGGCGGCGCGCACACCGGGAGTCCGCGTTGAGGCAGGAGAGCGGGCTCGGCTCGGCGAGAAGCAGGAGCCGACGACCTTCACTGCCGCGACGCCAGCGCAAGGGCCGGGGGAGCCCCAGGACCAGCAAACTGACCCGCGGAGACGCCCCAGCCTCTCCGGAGAGCGGACGTGGCGCGTCCTGTTCTGGGGGGCAGAGCTCAGCGCCAGCGTCGTCGGCCGGGCTCACGCGGCCTCTGAAGGCGGCCCCGGCCTGGCACTGCCACAAGCAGTCTGCCGCCAAGAACAGGGCTCGGCCACACCCTCCCGCCCTGCGTCCCGGCGCAGAACAGCTGAAGGTCACCCGCGGCCAGCTGGGGAAGTGGGGCCCAGAGCCCAGCGTGCCCCTCCCCCGACAGACAGGGGGAGCCGAGGCCAGAGCTGAGGGGCCAGCAGCCAGGGGCCGGTTGCGCACGTGCGGGGTGATGCTGGGCCTGAGCGCAGAAGCCCCACGGCTCCCTGCCCTGGGGGCCCCTAGCTCATGGCTTCTTCCTCCAGGAATCTCATCTGGATCTCAGGGGCGAGGGCCCAGAGAAGCCCCATGCTCCGGGGGTGGGGGCAGGAGGTACCCATACACCGAGGGGCTCAGGCCTGTCGCGGAGACCTGCTCCTGGGAAGGACAAGTTGAAAGCTCAGCCCCACCCTCCCTGCCACGGGCATGGAGACAGCATGGGGGGGCAAGTGTCCCCTCCCACATCAGTCCAGCTCCCCAGGACAAGGGTGGGCTGACCCGAGGGGCTGCAAGACTCAGGCTCGATCTGAGAAAGGGTCTACAGGGAAACCGAAGACAAGTGGTGATAAAACCAGGACCCCAGAGGTGGCCAGAGCAAACAGCAAGTCCAGCCGAGCGCAGCCCGATGGATGTTCTCACATGAGTTACTCAGTTCCCATGACAAAATACATTCTATCCGCTGAAACATAAAAATAACTGTGGTAAAATGCACATGGCATGAGCGTTACTGTCTTCAATTTTTTTTTAAGAATTTTATTTATTTATACATACAAGCTGGGGTACAGGCCAGAGGCGCGGGCTGGCGAGAGGGTTCACCAGAGACAGAGTGGGGAGCAGAACAGGCAGATCAGAAATACACTGCAGAGGGGAACAGCGGGCGAGGCAGGAGAGGTCTGCTGCACCATGTGGGATTCTCCCCGGCCGGGCGTAGAACTTGCATCACGTGCTGCCGACAGCTCCAAAGCGCAGGGCGCAACCGCTCCACCATCAGGGAGGCCCCCCACCCCGTCTTCAATATTTTTAAATGCTCAGCCCAGCGGCCTTAAGTCCATTCACATCATTTTGTGGTCGTCACCCCCTCCATCTCCGGAACATTCTCATCTCCCCTCCCCCAGACATGCCTCCCACTTCTCCTTTGTCTCTGTAAATTGGACTCTTCCTCTAGGGAGCTCATGCAAGTAAAGTGGCACAGGAGTTGTCTGTATCCAGGCAAGACCTGTGGCCACTGTATGGTTTGTCGCTGGATTTGGTTATATTCCTTCAAACAGTTTTGGGTGTGTACTAGCATGAGATTAAATAATTTGCAATCACAGAAATGCAAACTTGACTTTGTATCCTGTCATTTTGCTCAGTTCATTTACTCTAATAGTGTGTGTGTGTCCTTTAGGGTTCCCTGCATGTCCAGGCAGGGTGGCGGGCGGGGGCAGGCTCCACTAGGATGGCAGTGGGCGTGCAGGGGCCAGGAGGCCAGGAGCCGGGGAGGTGGGCTGGAGGCCCTGGGTGACTCCCAGACACTGGGGAGAGTGAGAAGGTGGGTGGATGGATGTGAGCATCGTTGGTCAGCCCTGACCGTGGAGGAGGGGGACGGGTGGCAGGCTATGGGGCAGTGAACAGGGAGGCTGGCACTGGCATCTGCTATCTTCCTGTCATGCCCCTCTGCCTGACCCTCTGCTGATCCCGGCGATAACGAGGGAGAGCTGCCACCAGAGGAATCGCTCAGATAACCCTCAGCAGGGCCCTTGTGGGACCTCACAGGGGATCCGGCCAGTCATGCCCAGCGGGGCTGCAGGGCCCTTCCTCCCAGGGGCCTGGGCCTCGGCTCTGGATTGGACGCTGGCGAGCCCCTCCTCCGGCCCCATCCTGGTTGGGAAGGATAAATGGGGAGGGAGAGCCGGCCGGGCCCCAGCAGCAGGACCCAGCCAAGGTAAGCCCCCGCGCCTTGGCACTGGGCGGCACAGGGGCCGAGCCCAGACCGGGGCACCCAGAGCACGATCGGGACGCCTTTGGCCGGCTCAGCTGCCCTCCTTGCTCCCCAGATGCTGACTCTGCTGGCGCTGGCGCTAGCACTGCCCCTCCTGGCAGGCCCACTGTGTGCAGCCCCGGGTAGGCAGCGCCTGCCTTCCCGCCGCCCCTGCCCCGCAGGCCCGCGATGGGTGGGCCCTGGGGGGCAGCAGGCTCCCCCGCCCTGACCAGCCTGCCCTCAGCCCAGGCCGGGCCGCAGAGCGGGCAGGCCCTGTGGGCGGGAAGGAGGCACCAGGGTGCAGATGGTCCTGGCAAGGGAGCCTCAGGATCAAGGCCCAGTACTGGGTGCGCTTCTGTGGGGCTCCCTCGCGCGCCCCCGGTGGGTGCTGGCCGCTGCGCACTGCCTGGGCCGTGAGTCTCCGCAGGGCCGGTCGGGCGGTGGGGGAGGGGCTGGAGCTCCCGAGGCTGCCCGGGCCCTGACTGTCGAGACCCCTTCCAGGGACCTCATGGACCCCGCCAGCCTCAGGGTGCAGCTGCGGGAGCAGCACCTGTATTACCGCGACAAGCCGCTGCCCGTCAGCCGGGTGGTCGTACACCTCCAGTTCTGCACGGTCCAGGAGAGGGCGGACATCGGGCTGCTGGAGCTCCAGGACCCGGTGAACGACTCCGGTCACGTCCAGCTGGTCACCCTGCCGCCCGCCTCCGAGACCTTCCCCACGGGCACGCCATGCTGGTGACGGGCTGGGGCAACGTGCAGACAGGACGTGAGCATCGGGATGGCGGGGGGCGGGGGCTGGCCGGGCCGGCCTGCCAGGGGGCCCTGGGGAAGGCCCCCCGGCTGCCCTCCTAAGGCTGGTCTCTTCTCCCCCAGTGCCCCTGCCCCCGCCGTACCCCCTGAAGCAGGTCAAGGTCCCCATCGTGGACAATAGCGTCTGTGACAGCAATTACCACATCGGCGTATACACGGGGGACAGCGTGTGGATCGTCCAAGACGACATGCTCTGCGCTGGGAACAGCAGGCGGGACTCCTGCCAGGTGGGCCGCGCCAGGCCCCGCCCGCCACGCCCAGGCCCCGCCCAGGCCCCGCCCCACCCCGCCCCGCCCTGCCGCGCCCAGACCAGGCCCACCAGAGCCCAGCCCGAGCCCCGCCACGCCTGCTCCAGGCCCCGCCCACCCAGGCCAGGCCCCGCCCTCCCGGCGCACACGCCCCACGCCCAGGCCCGCCCACGCCCACGCCAGGCCCCGCCTGCAGCCGCCGCTGACCGTGCCCTCCCCAGGGTGACTCCGGCGGGCCCCTGGTCTGCAACGTGACCGGCACCTGGCTGCAGGCGGGCGTGGTCAGCTGGGGCAAAGGCTGCGCAGAGCCCAAGCGGCCTGGCGTCTACACCCGCGTCACCAGCTACCTGGACTGGATCCACCCGTACGTCCTGGAGAGGCCCTGAGCGTTCTTGGGCGCAGTCCCGGGGGCGCGGAGAACCAGCCCCTCCTGGGCCCCGCCCAAGCCCCATTCCCTGAACTCCTCCCCTCCCAAACCCCATCTCCTGGCCAGCTTGGGGCGGGGTGGGGGCGGGGCAACCCTCAGTAAAGAGCATGGAAAGCACAAGTAGTCCCTGCGGGGTGTCGGGGAGGCTGTCGGGGAGGCTGCGGGGCGCCTTCTCCCGGTCCTGGACCCAGGGCCGACCTCCTGGCACCTGGCCCGCGCCCTCTTGGCACGGACACAAAGAGTGACAAGGACTGTTTAAGAAATGGTCCTGGGTGCCCAGGTAGCCAGCAAGGGATGGGGACCCCACCTGGCGGCCGCCCCGCCCTCAACCCCCACCTCCAGCCTCCTCTGCTCGCGCTGGCTGGTTTCCGCAGAAGCACCCGAGTCCCGGTGTTTGGTTGATGGCGCCCACCCGGTTGTCCGCCCGGGGCCTGGCCGGTGGCCTCTGAATATGGCCCGCGGCCGAGGCCTGGTCGGTTCGCAGGCAGGGTGTCTTGGGGTGCCAGCGCGGGGTCTGGGGCCTGAGTGCAGCGCCCCATTTTCCCACCAAGGCTTTCACGCCTCTGTCCGCGGGCGCGCCGCCCTCACCGAGAGCCGTCTCCACCGCAGCCCCTGCGGCCGCTCTCCCGCCCAGATGGGGCCTGTCCCCTCCTCTGCTGCGAATGCGGCGCGGGCGCGTCTCCCAGGCCGCGTTGCCCTTGGAGGTGCTCCCATAGGAGGCTCGTGGGGCGAGGCGGCCCCTTCGTCCCAGAGTCCCGAGCCGCCTCCGCTGCCCTGTGCCTGCGCGGCCTCAGGAGGCACGCTCCGGGGCAGCTCAGGAGGAGCCCCTCCCTCCTGATACTGACCACCCCGCCCCATCCAAAGCCTGGGCCCCTGGTTCCTGCTAGCAGGAATCCAGCAGGCTCAGAGGAAGGCGGCGCTCCCTCACCCCGCCCCCGCCCCCGCCGCCAAGCCCCGCTTCCCCCCTCGGTCAGAGAGGTGCCGCCCCGTTTCCTGTCCCCACGCAGTGGCCGGAACAGTGCGCCCTCCCCTCCCACCCGCGGGCCTCGGCCAGGGCGAGTGTGCCCCCAAGGGAGACGCCACCGTGGTGTTCGGGACCCCTGCTGGTGCGTCCTGGGCCCCAGCGAGCGGGCGGCCCCGCCCAGCCCCTAACTGCGGTTACTCCAGGGTACCCTGGGCCCCGGAGCCTCGCCCAGGCCGGACAGGGCCCTGCGTGCCAGCTGCTGGCTGCCTGCGGGGGCGGGCCCTGCCACCAGCCGGGAGGGGACCCCGCCCCTGGGGGTCAAGGCCGGCTGAGGCCCTGGGGGTGCTGATGCGGGGCGTCTCCGTCTGGGGGCCGCGCTGCGGGAGACCCTGCTCACCGCGCCCTCCCGCAGGCCCAGACGCGCGCCAGGGCCTGGGCAGACGGAGGGACCCAGGAGGGAGTAGTGGGGCTGAGCGGACCCCAGCCCCAGGAGCTGAGTCAGAGCGTCCCGGCCGCCTCCCTCCGTTACGGAGACGGACCCTCGGAGCGCATTCGGCGGCTACAGGCCGCTCTTGGACCCCTGCTGCCCCTCCCCGACGGGCGCCTCACCGGCGGGCACAACTGGGCTCTCGGACCGTCAGGAGCACAGCCGGGGCGTGCTGCCTCCCCGCTGGCTCTTAGGTCCTCACCGCCAGCACAGCTCCTAGCGGGGGGTGACCAAGGGGCTTCAGTAAAGAACGGGTTCTCCCTGGAGGCGAGAGGCACAGCCCATGGTCGCCGGTCCCCACGCCAGGCTCCTTTCTGCCTGTGGGGGGGGGGGAGCTGGAGGTCCCCCCTCGCGCCCCAGCGTGGAGGAAGGGTCCCTGGGCCAGTCCGCGCCCCGTGAGAGGGAAACGGGACGGGAGGGGAGGAAGAGCTCCGGCGGACACAGGGAGGCCCCCAAGCGCCCCAGAACGCGAGGGCCGGACCAGGGGAGCAGAGCTGGGACCAAGGACTAGCGGCAGGGACCCCACCTTTCTTGCTGGGGCTCTGGACTCCGGGCTTTGGCGGGGTGGGGCTGCGGGGGCGGGGTGGGGCGGTGTGGGTGGAGCTGGTGGGCGGGGCCTTGTGGGGCGGGGCTGGTTAGTCGAGGCTTGGCGAGGGTCTTCCGGCAGGTGCAGTGGTCTGAGCCCGCCACCGCTTGGCATGGGGCGGCAGGTGCCCCTGGTGCTCGCGTGGGTGGGGTGGGCCGCAGCCCCCCTCATGGTTTGAATGAACCGACCAGAGGAGCCGGTTACCAAGCGTTTACTCTGCGGGTGGATGCAGCCCCCCGGGGCCCCCGACCCGTGCCCCCTCTTTGCCCAGCTCTCGGCCTGGACAGGGGCCAGCCGAGCCCCTGAGCACCGCTGGCTCGGGGGTGCAGGGCGCCGTGGGAGGGCTGGTGAGGTGGGGGTGTCCCAGGGATAAGAAGGCGGGGAGAGCGGGAGGGGCACTGGGGGAGGATGCACGACTATCTCTGAGCCCGGCAGGGGGCAGGCGGCCCCGCGCGCAGTCAGCCCCAGCAGGCGGTCAGCCCCGGGCGGGCCGGCGGCCCCAGCGGGCCCGCCTTCCCAGCAGATGGCTGAGGATCCAGTGCTGGTAGGAGGAGACCTTGGTGTACACCCCGGGGAGGTCACTCTCCGCACAGCCCCTGCTGAAGCTGACCACGGCCACCTGCACCCAGCTGTTGTCCTGGAGCTGGCAGACCAGGGGGCCCCCGGAGTCACCCTGGGGGGCGAGAGTGACAGGATGGGGCTCAGGACTGTGCAGGGAGGGGAGGGGCGCTCGGGAGGGGCCCAGGGAGCCGGGTGTGGGCTGGGCCAGGTCTCCGTGCCCGCCTGCCCTCCCAGCGGCGGTCAGCAGCAGCGGTCAGCTTTATCTGCGCTTCTGTCTGAGGGTCCAAGGTCCTGAGGCTCAGCGGGGCCAGGCCCCCGGCTGAGGGTCACACCGCGGCGCGTGTCACAGCTGGGACTCTGTCCACTCTGCTGCCAGCGGGTCTGCGCAGGACCCCGGCCCACCCAGCAGCCCCTGTTGTCAGCCCTGTGCCAGCCGTTTACCATCAGGAGGCTCTGGGCTGTTCCCCTCACAAGTGCCCCCCTGCTCCGCCGGGCCCCAAGGGGGACCCCGGCCCCCGCAGGGCAGGTCACAAGGTGTGGCCCTGCCGGCTGGGCCCCGGGTCGCAGAGGTGACCGGAAGGAGGTCAGCACGCTGGCTGCCTGGTGGGGTCCTGGGAGCGGCCCGCGGACCCACCTCGCAGAAGCCCTTGGGGCGCTTGGCGGAGCCGGCGCACAGCATGTTCTCGCCTATGTGCTCGGGCAGGTAGAGCTCGCGGCAGCGCCGCAGGCCGACGATGCGCACGGCCACCTCCTGCAGCTTGTAAGGCTGGGGCAGGGCCTCTGCGGGCAGGGAGCGGGCAGGGGGCGC